>VNWY01001464.1:0-14991 GCA_009869845.1 Pseudachorutes palmiensis | reverse complement strand
TCAACAAGATTCTCTTTTATGAGGATTTTCATGATGTCCAACCCCTAAGGATTTTCCAGTGAGCAGATTGCTAATTGCCTCAAATCTGCAATCTTGGTAGGGAAGAAATCAGTGCTAAAACTAGAGCCTTCATCGCCAGTTGAGCTTCTAGGAAAATTAAGTGATTTTCATTTTTCTTTTTGGAATGGGAAAAGCCAGTGACCCTCTGTATACAATTTCACCTCCGTTCAGGACCAGTGATGGTAAGTTGACTTAATTTGAAGAAAAATGTGTATTATGGTATAATAAATGTATTTTTTTTTCTTGTTTCAGAGACTCCTACACTTTGCAAAGGACCGCGTCGTGTCGCCTGCTTCTGCGTCCTGAGTATTATTTTCCCTGCTGTGCTCTTCTCCATCCCATTGTTGATGCGATTCGTCGTTTGTGGTGCTTCGACATACTTTCTCAGCGCTGCGGATATGATTATTTTGGACCATCGAATATCAACCACATGGTGTCAAGTAAGTCTATTTTTACTATGCAATCGAACCCTGCATTTGGAATTTACAATAAGGATTTTATCCAAGGTTTCACCCAAAAAACTCTTTAGCTTCTTTTCGACTAGGAATACTTATTTTTAGGCCTCTTGCAAATGCCAATCCGAATTCTTTTGTTTTGGACATTGTGAATGGGGTCAGTCACCTTAAGATTATTTAAGTAGTACAAGGGATCTCTGAGGTATAAAATTAACGTTAGGAAAACAGCATTTCACATGCTATCAGGATTTGGTCAATTAAGATTTTCATGTGGCTACGCCCTACTTTGGCCTCTAAAAAGTCATAAGCTTTTGGTTTCAGACTTTGAACTCCTGCGACGAATTATTGCAGCTCCATATTGTCCCGGAAATGTCTAAAAATGTTTTGATTTTTTGCAGAGCGAGCTAGTGACCATGAATACAACATTCACTGCTTACATTACGGATGGTGAACCACAATTGCTGAAGTCACCGTTGCCCCTTGTTTTCAGGAAGACACTGATCATACCAGACGACCATAAGGAATACTGGGGATTCTACTTGCTCAAAGGCTCCGCCTTTAGTCTCTCAGCTTGTGCAAAGTGAGTTTAAACAAAAAATTAAAAAATAAATTAAGTCTGTAATATCTGATTTCCTATAGGTTTAAAGGAGGGACTCTTTTAGTTGTCCAAGGAAGATCCCATTTGCATCACTGCGCTTATATTGGAAACCAAGACTCCGCTGGAAATTCTGATGAGCATTCTGATTCTACCAGTGTCGAATCCCGTCGCCTTCCTCCTGGCTCTGTTCGTCGGATTCTCAACACCACCGCCTCCCATGAAGAAATGACGGAAATCTTGGATCAAATTAGAGTTTATATCAAAACCCATCCGCGTGGGTACCACCATCTCCAGCGTAATTTATTCGGAATATTCCAAGGGAACCAGACGCATAGAAGGCGTCGGCATATTCGGAACACTGAGAAAATGGAAAAAGGGAAAATCTACAAACGCCACGCAACTCCTAGCTTTTCTCCAGATGCAAACGGTGCTTTTGAAGAGGGTGTGAATTACAATGAAAATGAAGAAGGAGAGAATTCCAGCACTCCCCAACCCCCAACGACTACTCCACTGCCTTCGATTTGGAACCACCACACAGGGATTTTCAATTTCTCCACTCCTAATGATGGGAGCAATTCAGAATCAGAATCGAGTTTTTCCAGTAGTGAAGAGGCACTGGCTCGTTGTGAAGGGATAGTTGGGATTTTCAATTTGACCCGGATGGAGAGCTGTGGCTCTGGAGAATTCAATATGCAGTTCAACGCCTCCATTACTGAAGATGGATTTTACTATTTTATCTTTGGGTCTGAGAATGAAAAGACAAGCAATTTGCTCCATATCGACTTAACCATGGATAGGGTAGAGTATGATTTGCCAGCGCCGCTAGAAAACTGTACAAATGTTAGAAAGTGTGAAGTCGGTTTGGACTTTGCATCGAATCAAAAGTTTGTTGTGTCGATTCCAACATCTCAAGGAGAGATCTGGGATGATGTTTTCTTTGTAGAAACTGACTGTATCCCACGCACTCCGATTTACCTTATTTTCGTATTATTGGTACCTCTCATGATTATTATTTTTGCTTTCCAGTAAAATCGCCTGACCCAAAGAAATTAATTATTTCTACTACTACGGAATTTACTTTGTGATCCTTGGCATTTCTGAAAGAAAGAATACTCGAAATTTCTTGAAATTTCAAAATCCCAAGATGGATGGCAAAATCAATTATTTCCCTGTGGGTTGGATATGGAGCGCGTGTTTTGGTGTGATAAGAAAAGCTCATCATTTCCTTTCCCTCTTGACATTTGACTTTCACCGCATGTTGAAAGGCTAAAACCGACAGAACTTTCACCGTATCCCTTTTGAAAAGATTCCGCAAAATTAAGTTACACAAGTCTATTATATTTTAATCCGTTTATTTCATCATTTTCAAATTGATTAAGATACAATATAACTCCTGTGAAATTTTAGTTTTAACCTCCTCGTTTTAGAAGTAATGATTTTCGTGCTAAAAAAAACCTAACGTTTATTTGTCGCAATGGCTCCATTTTTATCCTTTACATTCTAAAAAGAGCCACGAGCGAACGTGTTTCATCATAAAAATCTCATATTGAAATAATTTCAAAAATGAATTTCACAATATGGCAACTTCCCAAATGAGTAACCGCACAATGCATTTGACACGTGAGGCTCATCCTTTCCCAGCAGTCGCCATCACTCGACCCTTTTTTATCAAACGAATGTCGCCACGTGTCCTTTGTTGCCAATAAACTAATCACCCCCTCCACACTCCGTTCTAAAATGTCGTCTTAAAGTCATGAATTTAAAAGGATTTCACAATTTCATATCAAAGGACGAATTTTATTTAAGAATTTACTGTTCTAATATAATCACCGTCAATTACTCATAAATTTTGTCCAACTTGGTTGCTCATTTTGCCTGTTTATTCAAATAAAAAAATGGACAACACTGCCGATTTAAGGTCTTTCACGAAATGTGTTTACTTTTTTCAAGGATTCAAAGGGTATCTTTTGTTTTCAGTTCTTTGTGCTTGGCAAATGAAAATTATCTCATATTGACGTTTTAAGGGTTCATGTGTGATGTCCTTGGCCCTTTGCGACCTTGTGTCAAGTTCAAGATTAAACCAATAAACTTCAACCATTACGATTTCCTATGAACCACCAGTGTTACAAGGAGTATTAACTAAGTTAATGGCAATCAAAAGGCCAACAAAATCTAAATGTGGCTTATGTTTGTGTATCTAGTCTTAAATGGAGAATATTTTAATTTAATTTGACGAAAAATACGGTGAATGAAAGTTTATTTTCTTCCCATGACAAAACCTGGAGACTAAAAAACAAATAAAACTGACCTCTGAATAATGTCAGCAACTCGTTTTTGAATATTTCTCTTCAACTGTTTTTCTAATCTTTTGATATTTTAGATTTCAGACAAAAGAAGACAGAATCGTCAAATATGGCCGAATATACTCCTCTCCTCATCTTGCTGGCAACCATTTTGTGGCCGCCAGTCGCTGTTTTCCTGATCGAAGGCCACATTACAGTCATGATGGTCCTTGCCCTCGTCGTCATTCCCCAGGTCGTGGGTATCTACTGTATTCTCGCCATTATTGCATCCGTGGCCGTAGGACCAAGATTTTAAATGTCACCCAAATCAAATGGAAAATGGAACCAGAGGTCACCGAATTGGGAGAAGAATGTCGACAGAATCAGAAGCAATGTAATTTTTACTGAATAGTGTTCCATCATTTTCCAAATTATTTTTCATTCGTCAAATAAAAGCAACAAAATAACTCATTGTGGACATCGGGAATCAATTATTTCCATGTTGGATGAATCTTGTGAAAATGGAGCGCGTGTTTTGGTGTGATAAGAAAAGCTCATCATCCGTTTTACTTTCACTTGGTAGGGATGCTGGCAGGCGCATGCTCGCCAATGTTGCTTTCACTTGAACAGGATTATTATTAGCATTTCTGAAAAATAAGATCCACAGCACCCACAAATGAATTCAGAGTCGCCCTTTCCCCACTTCCTCATGTTGATTGACATTGTTCAAAAGTCAACGATATTTTTTAATCCAGGCTACAATGGACCACAGTCCAGATCCAGCTCTTGATATCCGTCACATCCTAAAAAGGAGCCACGAGCGAACGTGTTTCCTCATAAAAATGTAATATTGAAATAATTTCAAAAGTGAATTTCACAATGGCAATTTCACAAATGAGTAAACCACAATGGATTTGGCACGTGAGGCTCATCCTTTCCCAGCAGTCGCCATCAATTGACCCTCTTTTATCAAACGAATGTCGCCACGTGCCTTGTGCTGACAATAAACTAATCACCCCCTCCACACTCCTTTCTTAAATGTCAACTAAAGTCATGAATTTAAAGCGAATTGCTAATTGCAGCAATTCGGAAAGTTACAAAGTAATTCAAGTGATACAGAATGAGTAAGAAGGGCTTTGTGATTGGCTCCTTTGGTTACAAAGGTGAGAGCCAATCGGGAGTTAGAGCAAAAGGAAATATAGGCGGAGCCAAGGGATCATTTGATGAAAAGGGCATGATACTTTTCATCTCCCTTTCAGTCGGGTCCAGGATTTCATCAGAAAAATCCGAATTTTGAGAACAACGGAAGTAGGGTAGGTCTTGTTAACAACAGTTTTCCTTTCTGTCGGATAAGATAAAGTCTAAGCTTAGAGAATGTTAAGGAGAGGGACTTATTGTGTCTTATCGCGTTTCTTTTTCTTCTGTCCACAGTCAACAATCTGACTGTTGAACATCCATGAAAGATAAATATTTGTCCCAAAAAAATTGAAACAATAGAACCAGATGCAAGTTTTTTAATCTTTTGAAATTAATTTATTTTACAGGCTGAAATTCCAAGATGATTGATACCAAGACGAGTGTCGGTGGTTTTCCATCTACCCCTGGGAATAGGAAAGGGAGTCACAGCAGTGACAACGAGGTCAATTCCTCTGACATGGACTACTCCGAGGAGACTGACATGGACTCATGTGACGAAGTAATTTCATTCGATACCGAAGCCGACTCTACTAGTGACACCAAGGTTGACAGTAATGGATTCATCAGCGTAAGTCTTTACAAGTACAACTCCACAGTGCGTCATAACAAGGTTTTGTTTTCAACACAGGATTTTGGTCACCATTCCAAACTGTCTGTGCACCAATCAGCATCTTCTTCGTCGTGGTCGCCGCAGTCAATCTACGCAACTCCACCACCGCGGAAAGTATTTACAAACACACGGGAAAGATATCGACAGCAGAATGTGAGCAGTGCTTTCACAGAGCTACGGCGCTTGGTACCCACGTACCCACCGGATCGGAAACTATCCAAAAATGAAATCCTAAGGCTTGCAATACGCTACATTAAACTCCTAATTAGTGTTAAGGAATGGCAAGAAAGGGAAATGGATGCTGGGAATAACATGGCATGTACGACATCAACGAAACAGGAAATTGTGACATTCAATCAATCCCAGATTCAAGTCAAGCAGGAAAAACACTAAATTCTGTTTTTATTTTAGCTGAAGGATTTCCTAAAAATTAAGTTTAATTTTAAGGTTAAAAAGGTTAATGAATTTCTATATAATGGCGTTCAGTTTGCTTAAAATTTTAGTCTTCTTCGTCAATGTCGAGCGGTAGAGAATTAGAGACGGTGTAGTGGAGCGTTTTCTTTGTCATTCGACTGTAGGAATTGTCAAAGATGAACATGTCTAAAAAAAGAATGAATCAGATCTAGTGTAAATTGAACAAATTCTACTTACATTTCCCTAATTTGTCGCACACGAGACTTCCGCTTTCCTCTTTGACGTGAGAATTACAACGCTTGTAAGGCACAACTTCCGTTTTGTCGTCGAATAAAATGGAAAATCCAATGTCGTAATCCACAGTTCGAAATATCCACCTAACATTTCAAAATTGTAGTTTTTTTTAAAAAAAAAAGTAAATTCTTTTTCCTTTACTTTAGAACTGTTCCTTCGTGTCTAATGTCGTACTCCAGTTCAAACTTTTCCCCAGCATTGACATGTCGACAGAGAAATTCTTCGCTTCCGCTGCCTGCAGAGCTATTCGCCGAATCAGTTTTGTCCCCAGTTTTGCTCTTTTAATTTAAAGGATGAAGTTATAAAAATGTTTCTTTTTAATTCGAATTCCTTACGAATGCAAACGGATTTGTCCCACCGTAAGCAACTGGTAGAACTTTTGCGTCAATTTTATTCACAAGGACAGCCTTCCATTTCTTTTCATTGGATCCGTATACTTCTACTTTGCCCAAAGTCCGCTTGCTCAGCAGTGGCTTTATTAGGCTGAATAGAAGGTTGAAAATGAATGGAGCTAAAAACACCAGAGATAAAGTTCATAAGGTCAAGAAGGTCGTTCAAGATCTTTGATTACCATTCACGATGTAAACTGCCTTTAACGTTTCCGGATAATTTGCCTCTATAATGGGAGAATTATCAGTTAAAAATCTTGTATTTAAAAAAATAAAAAAAAGAGCTTGCCAAATCTCCTTACTACTTCCAAAAGTGAGTCAACACCTAAATAAAAAAATTCATGAATAGAATTGAACAATAGGTTTTCATAGGACGTACTTGAAAGGCAAGTCAATTGTCTCATGGAAAATCCTTTAAAGTCGAAAATGCCGATGAATTGAGAGATTATTTTCCCCGTTTCTTTTGACGATTTGCGAATGTGTTGAAATAGCTCGAAGAATAATTTGTCCGTGTATTTCAACCAGGTTTCTTTTTCTCCTGATTCCATCAGACGACGGACATCCCAAGTTCCAAATGGTATAATGGCAACTGTCAAAAATATTTTAATAAAGAAGTGCTTGAATTGATCACATGGTTTGTACCTGGGCAGCCATCTGCATCATCCCCAGCGTGTACATATTCATAGTCCACTGGATACGATGGAGGTGGACTCCATTCAGCAATAGTTCCAATGTCATGGTCCAATCTCCATTGAAGACACTTGAAAAATATATCAATTATGCCAATGCAAATGCCAAACGTCGCTTACCGTTTTGAGCATCTCGAATGCTTTCTTTTTATCCAAATCTCGAGCTATATAGACAAAGTATTTTCTCCATTTTGTATTTTTTTTGAATTTCTATCTCACAATACCCCTAAGCCATGCTATTAGACCCATGTCTGACAGTTCATCTTCCGTCAAATTCAAGTCAGCCACCATCCCACGGAACTGGAAATAAGAATAGTTTAGCATTTTAGAAACTATGTTTCACTTAATAAAGTCAAGCACCTCCTTGATAATCACAAGTTCCTTGACTGTTGGTTCTGCCATTGCTGCAGTTTGTGTCTCTATCTGTCAAAGGTTGAAACACGACTGGAACTTGAACCAATTGACACCCAAAGCGTATCAATTCTTAGCTGATTTTTATAATAGAGGGTTAAGCACACAGTTTATCGCCTATTGTGTTTGAGCTGTTATAGTGGATGACCTCAAGAGAATAAGTGGTTACATGATGAACTCGATAACGAACTATACTGCTATTACGACTAAATAATGAAATCAACCCACAGTAGGGAATAACTATGCAATAGTTTCATAAACGCCTTTTGATGAAATCCAGTTCCGCGGTTTTAAACTGGAAATTGTTGCAAAAAATCACAGATCCAAAGGAATTATCAACAAAACAAAAAAGCGTCGCTCTATACACTTATTTGGCATGTTTGCTACGTTTATCTTCCTTATGAGTCAGGATTTTAGAGTGTTTACTTACACAGTTGACATTTTGAAACCATGAACTCGTGTTTCTTTTACTAAAAGTTGGGTCGAATTGGCTTAAATTCTTAAGGATTTGAATAAATTGTGTTGAACTTGAGGTCCCAGCTTAGGGGAATAAGTTTAATAATTTTAACTGTCAAGACTGATGCTGTATGATAACTTCTTTGAACGGAAGCGAGAATGGGAGTTGTCGAAAACAACGACATCTGAAAAGGATTTTAAGAAAAAAGTTAATTTAAAAAAATTATTGGTTATTAAAAAATTAGTTTTTTCAACCTTACATTTTCCTTCTTTTAAGCATTGAATTGAACCCGATTGGATTTTGTTTGCGTTTATCCTTTCAACTTGAATTAATTCTTCAGTTGGCTCGTCGTCTTCGTGCACTGATTCAATTCGTTTCAGGCCAAAACCGATGTCATGACCATTCGTTTTAAATTCCCAACTAAAGAAAAGTATTCATTGTCTTTAGTTAAAATTGTCAAAAGGTTTTTCTATTATACCTAAGGCGTCTGCTCCGATTTCCAACTTCAAACTCCAGCTTGAGATCATCACCGGCCTTAATTGTAGCAGTTTCGAAATCACTCTCTGCTGGGTGTAGCTGAAATTAAGGAATCGTTATTTCACAATATGAATTTGGTAGTTGCAAACTAACCATATCGAATTCAGGATCATCTATCCATGTAATTGATTTGAACAGTTCAGATCCTGGGTTGGTTACGTGTACTTTTGATATGGTTTTCTTTGCCATCACTGGCTTCACAATGTTGAAAACTGTACCGAATATTAACCCAGCGTTTATGATATACGCTGCTTTCAATGTCTCGGGGTAATTAGCCTCTGCAATTAACAGAATTTGGAAATTGGATGAATTTAATAAACTTAAAGCTGTGTTCCTTTACCAAAATCCCTGAGACTAGTAAGATGAGTTTCGATTGCTGAAAAACATAAAAATGAATGGATTGCCAAAAGTCGAATTGCTTACTAAAATTCAAACTTTCTTACTTGCAAAAGATGCAATTTGGCGCATTGGGAATCCTTCCAAATCCATTATTCCGATGAATTGTGTGATGACTTTGTTCTCCGCGACCATCAGCTGCTCTACCTCATAAAGAATTTTGAACGACAGGTACCTTAGGTATTTGATGTAAGTCTCTGCCTCGCCATTCTCCACTACTTTCCTTACATCCCAATGACCAATTCGAATATAGTATACTAAATAGTAAAATTGGGATTTAGTTACTGCCCATGCGCTGTTTACAGAAATAGCCAACCTGGTGAGTCATCAGAATCAGAGCCACATTGTTTGATCGAAAAGTTCTGGAAATATTCTTCAGGTGGCGCCCATGTCAGAATATTTTCAATGTCGTTTTCTCTTTTCCATTCGTAATTCTAATTTTAAGAATAAAGCAGGTTTTATAAAGCCAATTTATATTAATAAATCCAATACAAATGATTTACCTTTCTCAACATTTCTTCTGCTTTGTCCAGATTGTGGTCCCTTGCTGTAGTAATTAATATTTTAAAGTTTTATTTTTATCATAATTCCTTACCTCTTATCCAAGCTATTAATTTCATGTCATGCTTAAGAATATCTCTCATCTTCAAATCCGAAACCCTTTCTCGAAACTACAACAATTCACACTCTTGGAAACATAAAATAAAAAGGTAAATGGTATTGTACCTTTTTAAGCAGTCCTCGTTCAGTTTCTGTTAGTTCTGCCATTTCGTTCCTTTGCAGTCTAGACTAGTCTGTTACTAAATTTCAAGTGAACGAGTATACAATCAAGGCTTCTGCCAAATTGCACGTTTCATCTTCCCAAATGACTCAGTCACAAAAAGTTGCCAGCAACAGGACGTGATTTAATAAAGATATATCGGGTTCCCATCACCATCATGGAGTTTACTTTTTACCTTTCAGTCAAATCCATTACTTCTTCAAAAGTTTGAGGGCAGTAAATTATCAAAATGGGGCAACCTTCTCACTGTGAAGTTAAATTCCTAATAGAACCGGTTTACAATGATGGCTACAGTTTTTTAAAGTCATTTTTATATACAAAGTTTTATAACATTGTATTTTCTGTAACTTTTTCTAGCTTTTTCAAGGCTAATAAGTGTATTTCTGACACGAGTTTCAGGTGTAGTGATCAGCGTCATAAAGTTGAATATAACGCTACAATTCCCTTAGTTCCCTTAGATATAGAGTAATTAGAGCCATAATAATCCCACGTTTTTCGTCTGGAAAGGGGCATATTCCTCTTCATTGTTTATCACAATCATCAAATTTGTTTAAAAGTCAAAAGACCAAACGCACTAATTTCCCCAATTCATGTTTATTCGTTAAACACGCGCACATAAGTTCCATAAGAAAAAGTATCCAAATACAAATTATAACATTTTTATGTCAAAATGGCCTCGACTCACTCCTGTTGCAAAAACGTACTTGTTGCTTTAGTCTTAGATGCATTGAAGTTGCATTTGAAGTCGTAGGTTACCTTCGCCTAATTAAAATGAAGACCATTAAAACTTTTAACCTTGCAAGGTGATGCTGTAATGTAATTTCTTTGCCCGAAATCTAGAGTAGGAGTTGTCGAAAACAACAGTGCCTGGAACAAAAAAGTGTAAGCTTGACTTGAATAATGACGAATTATTCGTGAATTTTGTTTACATTTCCCTTCTTCAGGACACATTGCCGAACCTGTTTGCCAAGTGCTTGATTTCTTTCTTTCCAATACAATCAAATCCATTGGTTGATTCTTAGAATTTGCAGAGAAAGTCAGACCAAATGCAATGTCGTGCCCATCAGTTTTGAACTTCCAACTATCAAAGGAAAACCATGGATAATTTTTCTCCGAATTTCTTTAACAGTTTCACCTCAGGCGACTACTGGGTTTTCCTATGTTGAACTCCAACTTGAGTTTATCACCGGCATTGATCGTAGCAGTTTCAGAATCGTCGACGCACAACTTTGTTACTAGTTCTGCGGGAAAAACCTGAAAAGTTTGTATAAAAAATTAACGGCATTTTTCCATGAAACTAATTAAAGCTTACAACCAGGCCTTCTGAATTCACACAGTTTTCCCAATCTACTGATTTCAATGATTCCCCGTCGATAATGTTGATTTTTGAGAGCGTTTTAGTAGCAAGCAAAGGCTTTATAATGTTAAACAATGTTCCAAATATTCTTCCGGCGTTTAAGATGTAAGCGGCCTTTAATGTCTCAGGGAAATTAGCCTCTGAAAACATTTCAAAATACGTTCATCTGGAATTGGATTTCAAACTACTTTTCTTACCAAAATCCCTCACACACAGAAGATGCATTTCGACGGCTGCGGAGAATAAAATGTTAAATTTTTATATTAAACAGCCAAATGATTATAATTTACTTGCTATTGACGCAAGTTGTCGCATGGAGAAATCCGATACGTCGATGATTAAGGTAAATTGGGAGATGAATTTCTTTTTAGCGTCCATTCTCTCCTTGACTTTACGTATAACGCCAGAAGTCAAGTAACGAAGGTATTTTATGAAAGTATCTCGATCTCCATTTTCCATTTCGGATCGTACATCCCAATGACCAAATCGTGTAAAAAACACTGCAGAATGCAAAAATTAAACCACATTTAGCACACTGCGCATATCCGCCAACTTTAACAAACCTGGCGCATCTTCTGAATCATAGCCGCACCATATCCAAGGAAATTTCGCCGGGTATTTCTCAGGTGGCGTGAATGTTTCATGCAAGGTTTCAATTTCGTTGGCTTTCATCCATGCGTGACTCTAAAGGAAATATTTCACTTAAGGTTTTTGAATCTGTGCTAAATGTTTACCTTTCTGAACATGTCTTCCGCTTTCTTCAAATTGTGGTCCCTTGCTGCAAAACAAGTTACACGTTTTTTTTTTAAAAAGGAAAATGTGCTTGAAGCTTACCTCGTAGCCAAGCTACCATGGCCATGTCATGCTCATAAATTTTGGTCAGCTCAAGATCCGAAATTCTTTCTCGGAACTAAACACAATTGCAATTAAAAAGGATTCTAGTTTAATTGGGTTTACTACCTTCAAGATCAATTCCTTTTCAGTCTCGGTTATAGCCGCCATGGTCCTTGATGTGAGTAACTTTGTCCTAGTCAAGATTTAAAGTGAACGATTTCTGATCAAGTAGTTTATATAATCCTTCATTGCTATTCACAAATTCCGTAATATTCCATTATAGGTTAAAAACAGGTTTTCATGCAGCAAACCTCTTCCAGTCTTCGCTTTGAACTGTCTTAACATTAAGATCATAGGCTTTTTACGGCGTCAAAGACACGGACATTCTTGACCATGGCCATGGTTACATAAAAATTACGTATTACAAAAACTCGTTTTTTTATCTCCACAACCTAGATCTAAACTCATACAAATAATGCTACGATCCAGTAAATTCATTTTAGTTATAAATATCCATGATTATTATTCATTTTCAGAAAGGATTTCAACTGTTTCAAAAGTGTTTAGTGGTGAGTGGCAGCATAAGCATGGCCACAGCCTTCTCGGAAATGAATAAATCTGCAGGGTTTCAGTGCCAATCACGAAAACCTGAAAAATAATTTTTCAACATCAACTCACTTTGCTTCCAGTCTTTGTATTAAACAAATCAAATCAAAACTAAGGTTTCCTACTTATCTTTAGAGGTCAAGCCAAAAACGACACAAAACAGGCAGGCGTCTTTAATTCTGTAATTAAACGTTACAGAAATGGTCAAGTTCGTTCTTCTTCTCGTCGTCATTGGTTCGTATTTTGCAGTCTCTGCAATGCCACAAGCATCTGAGCCATCTGGAGGTGAAACTTCTTCTGAAGTGGCAATCCATCCGGTCCGTTTCATTTACGACGGTCATAATAATTTGACTAAAATTAATCATTTAAAACTTGTAGGTACATACCGATGGATCGGTTCAGTTCAAGAATGGTAAAAATGGCTGCAAGAATGCTCCAGGTCCTGTCAATCCGGCGTCAACCGTTAATAATGTTTTCACTTAATGACGTAATGTAAAAATGTTGTTCCAAACTTCATTAGCATTGAATAAACAACAGCAATTGTAACTGTGACTAGACTGCATTTTAAAGCACATTCAACGCGTCAAAGTGTAAAGAAATCAAGATATTATAAGGACTGCCGGCAATACCAAAGACGAACCTGGAAGAATTACATTAACCTACTAAGCCATAAGCAGAAAATAAAAGTGGTCTCCGTGAATATTGTAAAATCCGGCTTTAATTTATTCCCAATGTATTTGAGGGTTGAGTATTTTCCAAAGGAAAGGAAGCAGTTTATTTAGTTTGGCATGGAACTTTTAACTGTTAGTTTTGATCTTGTAGACGAATGCAGTAGGAAATCTTCTTGGACCGAAATCTAGAGTATTTGTTGTCGAAAACAAAAATATCTGAAAGAAAAAAATCATCAGAGTGAATCCACATATAAATAATGTTTCTTACATTTTCCTTCTTGTGAGCATTGGATTGAATCAGTTTGCATCTTTGTAGATTTCATGCGTTCAAGTCGAATCACCTCAATTGCTTCAAGTTCCTCTGAAACAATGAAGTTTACTCCAAACCCGATATCGTGGACATCCGTTTTGAATTTCCAACTAAGGACAAACGTATGCACTAACTAATAAGCTTTGCTTTAACCTCATGTGACTTACATTAAGCGTTTGTTTGGCTTCTCAACGTCAAACTCCAGTTTTAATTGTTCCCCTGCACTGATTGTTGCACGAACAAATTCGCCATCAAAGTCATCAACGATAGGTTTCTCTGCGGAAATCTTTGAACAAAAGCTTAGACTATTTTCCAATTGGAAGGGTAATAAATCTCACCATTAGGGAATCCAAGTTGATGTAATCTTCCAATGGTTTCAGGTTATCTGTACTGGAACTGATGTGGATCTTCGACAAAGTTTTCTTAGCAAGTAGAGGCTTAACAAGTCCAAACACTGTTCCGAACAATCTGTTAATGTTTATGACGTAGAAGGCTTTCAACGTCTCCGGGTAATTAGCCTCTGTAATGCATTTTTAGATTAGTTCCATCCACTTTTAAACTTTTTAGATCCAGAACTCACCAAAATCTCTCACGGATTCAAAAAGGGTTTCAATTGCTAAAAAGAATATAACTTCGCTCAAGTAAAAGTTGCTAAAAGTTATGCTAGTTTCTTTTTAGTTTTACTTGCGATTGAAGCCATTTGCCGTATAGAGTATTCCGACATGTCGATGATTGCAATGAATTGGAAGATTTGTTTATTCTTAGCTACGCTCATCTTCTCGGCGTAGTCCAACATCCCAACTGTCGCGTACCGAAGGTATTTGATGTAAACATCTCGCTCTCCATTTTCAACCAAATTTCGTACATCCCACCGACCAAATTGAAGAAAGAATACTGGAAAAATAAGATACTTTTACGCACCCCCTTGTTTTCACTTTTCTGTAGTAAAACCAACCTGGTGAATCATCTGAATCACAACCGCATCTTTTGATTGGCAATTTCACCAAATATTTCTCAGGAGGGGTCCATGTATCAAGCAAATTGTCAATGTCATGATTTTGTCTCCAAACATGATTCTGATTACATTCATTTTGTCATTAAACTCATTCCTAAGAAATGAGAGTTTAAATGCCTTACCTTTCTGAACATTTCCTCAGCTTTGTTCAAACTGTGATCCCTTGCTATAAAGAATATTAGCGGAAATTATTTCAAGGCTGCGTCCTGAATCTTGAACCTTACCTCGTATCCATGCTAGTAATTCCATGTCGCCCTTCCGCTTGTCGCTCAACTCAAGATCCGAAATTCTTTGTCGGAACTGAAATTAAGATGTATAAACTTGAGTTTCCCATAAAGGATGTGTACTAAACTCCGCTGGAACACGAATTACACGGATTCAATTCCGGTTTTTCATACCCAATTGATTTTACTCGAGTTTTAACGAGGGCTAAGATTAGTAAATAAAGTGAGTTCTGATTAGTACCTCGTGAAGCATTTTGCGTTCAGCAGCAGTTGGTTCAGCCATCTTTTCCTTCCTTAACCTGTTAGGTGCTTCTGTACTAAATTCAGAATGAACCAACAAGTGTAAATGACGAATTCATTCTTTCTACAATTGGCTCGGATAAACCCAGCAATAACAAAAATTC
>VNWY01001463.1:0-15004 GCA_009869845.1 Pseudachorutes palmiensis | reverse complement strand
GACAATTGGATTTACGTTGATAGGAAAGAGGGACGAGGAGGGCATGCGTCAGACACGCCATCCTCATCGGTTGAGAATGAAGAAGAAGAGGATCCGGTGAGCCCTTCGGTGACCTCAAGGGATGAATCTCCACCAATTTTTTCAACAACGTTGACAGTCAGTCCACAACGAACAGTGACCCACATCATTCTAATTCTAATTAATTAACAGAATTTAGTTTAATTAGAATATAATTAGGGATTTCCCTGATTTCCAGTGGATTTTATTCCATGGACTGAGCGTTGCTGAACAATTAAATGGGACTCCCGGTAAATTACGTTTGAGGAAACTCGACCATTTCGCGGGGTAGTTTCCTACTAATTAAGTTGTTAAGAAACTAACACTTCTTGTAGCGTGTAATTTAAGAGATCAAGTTCTTAGGGAATTTTTCACATTGTTTCTAATTCTTCCTCTAGACCATTTTCACACCGCGTTAGGGTTAAGATTCATGTTAGTTTATGTTAACTAAAGTAGTCGAAATAACACGCTTTAAGTCAGATTAAAACCTGCAGCATTTAATGAAAAAAAAATCTAGAAAATTGCCGAAAATTGTTGAATAACCCATACCGGGATGACCTTAGTGACCCAAAAAATTGGCAAAAAAGTATCACGCCCGGACAGGGGAAAATGTTACCTCAATGTAATCAAGTTGGGTAATAATAATCTAATTAAAACGTACTTTTTTATTAAAAATCAAAAATACTTGGGGAAGGTGTTGCATGTAAGCTTAATTTTTATAAAAATATGTTCCAAAATGTTCCAAAATGTTAAAAAAAAGTAATTCGCCACGTGAGAGGCTTGAACTCTCGACCTTATGGTTAAAAGCCATACGCTCTACCGACTGAGCTAACGAGGCGGGCTTGGAATATTGGGTGTGCAAACTCATACCAATTTAGCCGTGCAAAATCAACATGTAGTTACATATTGCATTCTAATTCGTAGAAGGAAGTCCATATTTTGACCACTTGGGTCATTCAAAAGTCACATTTAATATAATCATTTGAATTAATAAAAAAAACCGGGACATTCAGCTGAAAAGCTCTACCGATTGAGCTATCCGGGCTACCTGGGAGTTTGACGCTTCTATGCGCCTATTTCACTGAAATGGCAAAATTGGCTGGTTCTATTGATTGTTCTCTCTGTGTTTTGCAATACCCCAAATCCTAATCAGAAGTTATGTTATTTTCTGGAATTAATTTAGTTAATGGATTATCCTAACCTAACATCTCATAGTCTAGCATATATTAAACATAATACGAAAACTACACTGTATGGTTCATTCTTTATACAGTCATTAATTTATTTACCTTCAAGGATATATGGTTTCAATTATAAAACAATTAAGAATAAAAGGAAGTAAAGCCGTGTCAAACTTGAATTATTGCATTCTGCACTGTGGAAAACAATGTACAATTTTAAAAATCACTTTATCCCAGCCTGCATTTTCCTTTTTCTCGTATTCACTACGATTTTTTGTACCTCCATTTTGGAGAAGTTATGTTGCGGTAATATGACATGGAAGTCGAGACAGTTTAACGCAAAATATTTTGGCATATCTTATGGAATGTGTTCAAATAGTTGACATGTTTGATACAAAAAATTGCACTTTGACGCAAGTGTAATCCAAAAGTTGAAAGAATTACAGGGCCCAATACGATTGAAAATTCTAACCTTATAAACTTTTGCTTCAAAGGGTTTCGGATTTTTGGACTGTTCTTGCAGCGCTGCTGGATTGTCTCACGCTTATTGACATGGTATGGAGGTCAATGGTAATAAACCCCTTGCAGCCACCTTCCGTCCCCAAGGATTGAAATAGCAATTGCCACTGGTTTTTCGGACTTTCCATGTATAATCAGTCTCTGATCCGTAAAACATTTGCATGGAGTTTGAGTTTCAGGTGTAACGCATGGCACACTGTACATTATACATGTTAAATTCAGAAAAAAACCAATATCGTAACATCTTTTTATAAGTACTGTACAGATTTTATAAAGTTGACTCTGCCTACTTCTGGCGTTGGGAGGGATAGCCCTACAAACGTTTATTGCAGGAATTAAAATCGTTTCCGTTCGTGCATTCGAATTTTCTCTTATTTTTATAATTGCCAAATTCATCACCTTAGCAAACACTCATTTTTTAACCATCGACCGCGCCGTGCCATTTCGCTTTGACAGGTCAAACGGAATGTCATTAATTCCGCTGGAAATGAAGAGGATTAGATGGCAGGGTCAGTGGCATGGGCACCGCTTGATAAGATGTCATGCGCACTATGCCATGATAGAATTCTCCATGACAATTAGCTAAAGAAGGAGACGAATTTGAGCATTTGTCACGCTTATGTCGATGTAATTTTGAAGCGCAAGCGGCAGCGCGTTCGGCTGTTAACCAAAAGGTCAAAGGGAAAGGTCGAATTCCGTTTAGAATCCAAATACCAACGACGATTGTTTATTTACAGGAACCACACTTTTGGGGTCGCTTTACATGCTCTCCGTGTAAAAGTGTAAACATTGATATTCTGATTAACTAGTTAAGACTCTATGCTTAATTAGCAATTGGAATGTTAGTTGCAATAATTATTTTAGTGCAGAAATTAGTCTTTTTTTCCCTTATCGCTGCTCCTGCCCTGTGAATGGGCATGTTGGTTTCTGGCTTTGGATTTCATTACATGTCATTTTCCAAATTGTTTCCATCGGCGCTTCCGTGGCGCAATCGGCAGCGCGTTCGGCTGTTAACCGAAAGGATGTCGGTTCAATCCCGACCGGGAGCGTTAACTTTTTTTTATTTGCTGATTTAAAGAATCTATTTTTTACCTTATTAGGTTTTCAACTAATCACAAAAATAATTTTTGAAATTACAAAAGTTTTGTCTATTTTTATGGGATTCTAGCAGTAATATAATAATACTAAATATAATTTATAATATATAATAATAATAATAAATTAGATAATAATCTAATACCCGGGGTCGATCCTAATAAACTCCGGATTTCCATTAAACCTCGTTCGTACAGAGCATGAACAAGCACCGGTCCCTAATAAGCGCAAGGGTTTCTTTATTATAAAGCGTCTCCGGAAATTCCTTATTAGAATCCATTACCCGATCCATTTGACATTAGGTTAAAGTCACAGCTAACGTTTTGCTTTCAAACGAAATTGCTTCCAAATTGACACGAGTAGCTGGACATGGGGTGCTAAATAGCTCTATTTCGGTCGAATGTGTACACAATTTTAATAGTTTTTCTGGTTACATTCTAAATTGAGTCGATGAAAAAAGTATGTTAAGGAAACTGTTTTTCGATGCAAAAGTAATAACCACCGGCCTCCAGTATGCGCTGTGGTCTTGAGGTCAAGGCTAAGGCGAATATTAAAACATTTACGTTAAACTATTACAAATATTATAAAATATTGGAAGTAATATATATACAATCCAATAAAAGCAAAACGAAAGAATTGCGTATTTTAATGAGACGCTTGTGGTATAATCAATTAAACTGAGTAGCTTGAGCGTCATGTAATCAACACCAAGCGCATAATTACTAGCAAATTGATGTTGTCACTAATTTATACACTTTTGTTTCACTTTTAAATGCTAATTGCCCACAATAATTAACTTCTACTAAATCTATAAATTCGAATAAAACATATTTTTTGTAATGATCCCCTGGAAAAATGCGTGTGCCGTCCTTTACAGTGTTATCCAATATGCACGCACGTCTGGCTCCAATTATTATCCAGCTGAAGAGCTTCCAAGCATGAGGCTGCAATTAAAATGCTGAATTAATCCTGCTTGATTGATAGGTTGACCTTACACTTGATTAACTTTTTCTCTCTCCACAGCCTTCCACCTGAATTAATTTATTCTAATTTCTAGTTTTTTGAGCCATGAAGTGTCTGGATGTCAAAATTTCAAGTTCCTGAATTTTCAGGTCTGAAATAATTTCATTCACGCTCTTTCAGCGTCTTATATAAGAACCAGTATCTCATTTCCATCTTCAGAAAATTGATACCCCCTAAGCCTTCAATTAAAGTGCAGACATGTTACTTCTTTGCATTATCTCATAAATTCCAACAGCAATTACAAAGTCCAGAATATCCAATTACACAAGATGGAAGGCGGTGACAGGATTATATAAAAATCAAGATGGGCGAAGGTTAGAAAGATAAAGTTTCAAATCCACTTTCTTTTGCAGCGTCCTTTATTATCCCATCCGCAGCCAATTCAGGCTTCCACTTCATCTCTAAACTCCAGAGAGTCAACTGCTCCAGACTTCCAGGATATCCAGGCACACTCGTAAGTGAGTCATCCTCATTGACCTGTTGACTCATTCAACGCAGTTCATAAAAGGATTTCCCCATTTGTTTACAATAGGAAAATGGATTCTAAAGCTGAAGAGATCATGACCAACGGTCACGCTGTCAGTAATGGACAACACAAGCCATCCCCACTCTCAATTGACGCTACTGAATTGAAGAAGCGAAGGAGCTTGATGGCACGAAACGGACATTCCCGTGACCCATCTGAATCTGACCCACCAGGATCTCCAATTGGACCAAGGACAGCTGCAACTCCAGGTACCACTTTGCATGAACATGTCAATTAATTTCACACCTAAGACTTGGGTGATGAAACCTTGTCACATGCAATTAACCACTTTTCAAAATCAGGTTTTCTTATCAGATTTATTACACGTAAAAAAAAATTCTTGAAGGGCACGAGCATTGCAGCTTCCACCATGATATGGAACTGGATCACAAGCCCCCTACGAGGGAGGATCTCATTCCAGCCATGTCAGAGGCATTCACGAAGGTTCTCTCGAGTCTAGGAGAAAATCCAGAAAGGCAAGGTCTGATCAAGACCCCGGAAAGAGCTGCCAAGGCCATGCTCTTCTTCACCAAGGGATATGATCAAACGCTCGAAGGTAATGGAGACTTAATAGAGCGAAATAATGATTTGGAGAAAGCGAAAGTGTGTAGGCCGATGTTCCGCAGATTTAAGATCGATCGTCTCTTTCGCATTGTCCAGAATCCCTTGAAGCTTTAAGTGTATCCGCCTGTTGCGCAAAAAGAACAACGGAAATTAACTTTATATTCTGCCTAAAGCATCCGCCTACGCTACTTTTTTGCAAAAAAAAAAACCCACTGCGTCATCAATTCATAGCTTAAGATCAAAAACCTTTTGGGTTTCTGCACTCTTAAGATTAAAGCGTTCTTTACGACGCAATTGAAAGATATATACTGAAACGTAGGAAATGTAAGCAAAGTGGAGAAAGGATTTGCTCATTCTAATGGAAAATTCATGTCGACTCCACTTTGGAAAGTGGAGCAGAGAAAGGCTTTCTCCTTTCATCTCCTTTTGCCCCAACTAATTGAATTTATTCCTTTTTTACTCTTTCAGAGGTGTTGAATGATGCAATTTTTGACGAGGACACTGATGAAATGGTTGTGGTCAAGGACATTGAAATGTTCTCCATGTGCGAGCATCATTTGGTCCCATTCTTTGGAAAAGTCTCCATCGGCTATCTCCCGAATAAGAAGGTGCTTGGACTAAGCAAGTTGGCACGCATTGTCGAAGTCTTCAGCAGGCGACTCCAAGGTAAAAGCCTGTTACTAGCCTTAAACTATAAACCTTAATCTGAGGATTAATTTACAGTACAAGAACGCCTGACCCGACAGATTGCAGAAGCTGTGTTGGAGGCCATTGAACCACGCGGCGTCGGCGTGATTGTAGAGGCATCGTAAGTAACATTATTATATATATCTAAATCTTTATTATAATTGTGGTGTATCGAATAGACACATGTGCATGGTCATGCGCGGAGTTCAGAAGATCAACAGCAAGACTGTGACGAGCTCGATGCTTGGGGAATTTCGTGAAAATTCAAAGACACGAGAGGAATTCCTTGCCTTTTGTCGTTCCAAGTAAAAAAAGCACTGGACACTGGTATCTGGACCAATAATAACACTGTAGACACTTGTAAACGAGAAGACTTGACATCACACGAGGGACCATGAAATACAATATACTTCGAGTTGTCTTTACACAGAGATAACACTGTTAGTCTACATTAGAGATGCTTCTGGACAAACTTTTCTGGTATATACTTTAGCTTCAGCTATTGGTTAATCCGTTCATTTCAAACACTGCCATTTATTTCTGTTTCACGGGCTGTTTCATTTCTGCTACTGTGTAAAAAAGGGACCAAATTGTTGTAATTGTTTAATAGGTTTAGAATATACGGGAAATTTGGAATTAAATCAATGTCGCTATGCAATTCATTTCCCGTGGGTTACTACTTGACTTTCTTGGTCGTTAGATGGAGGCTTAAATCTTGGCGTCGAGGGCTCCATATAATTCTGAATGGGCTTTTCTCCCCTTCCAGCGTCTGCTCTGAAGTCTAAACTCCCATGTCCTTGTTCTACCCGGATTTTCATCCACCGAAAATTCTGAGCAGAAGGGGAGAGATGTAAACAGAGGATCGCTCACTTTAGTTCTATTCCTGGAGTCACAATAAGAACAAGTACAGATTGGGACTTTACATATATAGGAAATGGACCACAATCACCACCAGGTCAACGATCTTAACTTGATAAAGTGACCATGAGTGGACTCTGCCTTTTCCCTATCATCGTCCTTTTGTCTACTGTTAACGGTAAGGATTGACCTTTCTCTAACCCGTATTGCTCATAGGGATTCCCACTTTAGAAGCAAAACTAAGTTTGCCTACCCGCTTTCTTACAAGCCCATGATCTCTGAATCAATTATCACAGACAGAGGGTTTATATGCTTTCTTTAATGGCCCACTTTCACTCTGCGTACTTTCCCCGTTCGTTTTTGATAAGAGAGATGAGTCACCCTGCAGACGGGCATAAAATCAACCCCACCAAATGCCCGTACCCCACTCACCCCATTTTATGACCCAGGGGGAAAGCTCCCTTCCGAAAAATCACAATGTACACTCACTGATTCAAATCTTAAGGTTATGCATCTGGTCGGGTTCTCACTGCAACCGAGGGTGACACCGATCTACTCGTTTCATGTCCATTGAACGAGGCTTCAGGAACTCAAATCCTGACCCAATGGACCTTTGACGGTCACCTTGTTCAAGGGGATTGGAGAAGGACCGTGACATTTGATGGAAACCTAAGGATCCGCCGAGTCCTCAGGAATTACGACTCTGGAGTCTTTCGATGCATCTCTACAAACTCCACCTCAGGGGACTCTGTCACGAGTCAACCAATCAAAATCAACATAATCTGTGAGAGCCAGTCTTAAGTCAGTACTACCTAATTCCCAATAATGAAAGTTACAAATCATAACTCCAATTAGCAAAGGTCACGTAAACGTAGCGGGACTGTTGCTTCTTTACAATCGGTTCATTCACTTCCTCAAATGAATCCCACGGGGCGCGTTTGGCCAGGATACAAAGCTCTCCTCACAAGATTTTGTGCTTTCCTTATTTGTTTTAACGAAATCAAACAATGTTCTTAGAAGCAGGAGATTCCTGATTGTGGATCCGGAGCACATCTTTGACTGCGGTGGTTTTGATTTGGATTACCATTTAGAAAGACTGTGTAGCAATGTCCATGTAATAAAAGTAGATGGGATTTGTAATACACTTCGGGAGGAATGGCTCCTTAACTTTTCCTTTCCGTCCAAAAGGGATTTCCCTTGTCTCCATAAATAATCATCGTAACAACAAAGAGTAAAACAGATCATCCCAGAGCTCTTCCGTGTTTGAACTTTGCCTTGAATGTGCGTTCAGGGCTTAGCGAGGTGGCAGTGGTGGAGGCATCCGTCCCGGGAAAAGGAGCGGAGATCACCTCAGGTCAAGAGGTCGTCCTCGAATGTCGAGTAGAAGGAAGCCTTGAAATAAAATTCCAGTGGTTCAGGTTAGGCTGAATAAGGGCTTAAATGCAGTCAAGCAACTGAAAACTGAAAAGTTTTTACAGGAATGGAGACCTCCTTCACGGCTCTCGTTACATTTCTCACGGAAAGAGACTCCATTTGCAATCCGTATTAGTTGATGACAATGGTTCTTACAACTGCCAGGCAACGAGTGATGCAGGCTTTGTCATTTCACCGATCTTTCACCTCATCGTGAAAGGTATGAGGGTGTCTGCGTGTGTATCTGGGTATGTATTTTTTTTTTCTAAAATAAGAAAACTCATATTTTCCAGATGCGGATGTGCCTGAAATTCTGAGGCCTCCCGGGAGTCAGGTGGTACTCAAGGATTCAGAGGCGATGCTCCATTGCGTCTTCCGTGGGAATCCAGCAGTGCAATGGATGTACAAGGACACGCCCCTGAGCAACACTACTAGGTCAGTAACCCCGTACGCATTCTGAAGCATCAAAATTGCCTACATGAAGCATGACAAGGGGAAGTGGTGGCAGTGAATGACAACGAAATTGGAATTCTAGGCGTGAGTTCTGGATTCTTTTCTTGGCAAAAGTCCTTCAGATGTAAAAGTCATTAGCGACGCCTTTGTGTCTGGCTCTTTGTCATTGGGTTGTTTGGGGCTCGTCGCTAATTGAGAAAGGACAGACGAATTGGTCAGCTACAAATTTCCTAATTAACTTTGCTCTTCCACTGGACACAAACCAAGAGCCTGGAAGGCCGTAACTCTACGACGAAAATGCGACAGAAATATTAAACAGAAAAAATGTCAGGCTCCGAGGGAGTCGACAAAAGAAGAGAAATGATCTCTGAATTCCTGCAACCAAATCCTTAGAATAAGCTTCACAGGATTCAAAACCTGTTGTGTTACATGCTGTTTTCGCATTTGCATTGAAGGGGAAAAACCACTTCTTTGGTTGTTTTTTCCAGTGACGGTCCATCTGAAATTCCATCTTCTTTGCAGACAGTAGCTAAAAGTTGTTGTGTCTGTTTGATAAATTTCGTACCCTAGTCACGCCTCCCTTTTCTTTCCAACAACATCCGTCCGTCCGGAGCTTTAGAAACTTTCACCCTGGAAAAAGTTTCAAGATCAAAGAAAAAGACTCCCACTCCGGATCCACTTTCACATATCCTACTGGAAACCATCAATTAGTCTCACATTAGAAATGAAGGGACACTCCCTGCAGCTAATGTCGACTGTCGCCAAAGGGTATATGAAGATCACAGTCAGATGCCAGCGGAGGAGTTTTTCAAAGCGACACGTGTGTGGATGGTCGCCTCTTACTTTTACACATCTCCCTGATCTTGAATCTTGGTGAAGATTAAAATTCAAAACAGGATTCCCATCAGCCAGGGACAAATGGAATGGCGGAAGATGACACTTTTCTCTTGCCGCTGGAGATAAAGAAAATGATCAGGATCTCATTCTCAGCATCGTCGTCGTTATTTTGAGCAGTGGTGGTGGCCATTAGAGGGAGGATCCTTGTCATATCGGCCCTATGGCGAGCCATAAGGCACCTTAGGACACACGCACACGTACGCCCAGCCATCACTCACAATGCCTTTTCAGATCATCTTGGGAGATTGAGTTAACATCAAATAATTCCTCGCAGTCTTGCTCATGCTCCAAACGCTCTTCCTTGACTTTAATTCATTTACAAGCTCCGCATAAAGCCGGCACAAGCTTGAGAAATAAAAATGTACTGGGAATTACAACTTTTCCCAGACCAATTTCCGTCTCCATCCTACCATCTCAATTCCGAATTAATTCTCTTGTTCTGTAATTCTTTTAGATGGAGTCTCTTGCAAAATGGAACTTTGCTCATTCCACGAGTCACTGAGAACGAGGCAGGACTCTACAAGTGTCTAACACACGTAGCCCTTAATCCCACGACGTTGTACAAAGCAACTACACAAGTCTACGGAGCCACTATCAACATCGCAAGTGAGTTTGATCTTTATATGCATGGATTCCTTGTGCTCATTCATCATGTATATTTATTCAGGTCTAAATCCGTTGACACTTGAGTCCCTCTACCCTTCGCCACATCCAGTGAAACAAGAAATGGGAGCTGCCTTGTACTCAAGTCTGGAAGTCTATTGCAAAAAGCCGGAAGGGATTCCTTCTCCGAAAATTACTTGGAGTCGAAATGGAGTTGAGGTCACCAATGGGTCAAGTGGAGATCCATTTGTTAGGGATGTTCAAACCATCGTTTTTCCAAGGGTATCAAGTCGAGATGAGGGAGGATGGGTTTGTCACAGTGAAAACATCGTAGGTCCATCGTCTGTCACCTTTAATCTAGTCGTGACAAGTGAGTTCAAAAACAGGCCGTTGCGTTGGTTGACTCTGTCATTGCGTTGATTCTCTTTGCAGCCCTACCTGTACTGACTAGTCACCCCCAAGGGGCAGAAAAGAATGAAGGAGAGTCAGTGACATTTAGATGTCGCTTTTCTGGGTCACCCTGGCCATTGACTCGAGTCCATTGGATTCATAATCACACTCCGCTCCATCATACACATCACCATCACCGTAAGATTAAAAGCTGGGAACAAAATGGAACTCTTGTGGTAAATCATCTTAAAATGGACGACGGAGGAGTCTACGCATGTCAAGTGGCAACAGAAGGTCATCCACCAATCACATCACTACCGGCGACACTCATAGTTAAAGGTTAGATTCCAAAGATAGACCTTTTACTATTGAAAAGGAAGAGAATACTTTTAGTCCAGTCATTCGCCATGTTCTTCCATAAAATTGGTAGTGAATTTTTGCCATTAAATGAACGCACACTGTCCGCTGCATCGGCAAAACAAGGCTTGAGTAAAAAAAAAGTTGCTGCTGTAAGAATATAAGGACGTGATCAGAATTTTGTTTAGAAAAGTGATGTTCCTTAATGAGAGTTGATTTGATTTACTTCTTTTAAGGGCGGCTGAAGTTCGTCTCTCCTCCAGTGGACCGACGACTTGAGCTTGGGTCTTCATCAACCTATAGAATTCCATGCAGGGCTGAGGGTGACCCACCGCCTACAATCAAATGGACCAAAGTAAAACCAAACATCCAGAAAAAACAATACTTCAAATACCTTTTGTTTCGTAGGTGGCTAACGTTGTTACAGAGTGGCCACTCCATGTCAAAGAAGAGCGCGGAGTTCTTCTTTTCCAAGGGAAAGTGGAGAAAGCTGACGAAGGGATTTACGCTTGCACTGCAACAAATTCCCAGGGCTCCATTAATACTACCATCCACATACACGTGACTGGTCAGTCTAAATCTCAAAGTAAAGTGCAATTTTTTATTTTTTAAATTGTTGTTCTCAGCTCCACCAAAGTTTGTAGTCAAAACAGCAAGTCCGACTGAGGTATGTGAAGGGGAGGATGTAGTTCTCGACTGTGTCGCCGACGGTGATCCGAAACCTACAATTAAATGGGACAGAGATTCTGATACGAATGCACTTAATCAACACAGGTAAGAAAGTAAAAGTTTTTAGCCAGATTGTAATTAAGGGATTTTTAGGTACCTTGTCCTTGGGAATGGATCCCTTCTAATTACTGGAGTGACTGGAGATGATCACGGTACACGGTTTGGATGCACGGCTGGAAACAGCGGTGGATTCAAGAGGGAAGAAATCGAACTTCTCGTTAAAAGTGAGACAGTAAACGTTTAAAGTAAAATGATTTAACGATATTGTTTTCACTCTTTTTAGCTATGGATGACACTGTGTCTTCTGTGGACAACAGTGGGGTCATGGTACTGAGTCTCTGGGTGACTTTGAGCGTCGCTGGAGGTTACATGCTCTTAGTTCTAGGCCTCATGGGTTGGTGTCGCTACAGGCAACTCAAACGAAAACAAAACTACAGAATTGAATGTAAGCTGGAAGTTTCTAGACTTTAGAAGTTAGTAATTGAAAATAGTTTTGCCAGCAGGTGGCGCTGGAGAGCTGGTTGAAACTGAACTAAAAGATGGACTCCTACCACTTCCGAATGGAACTTCGACAAAGGAAGTCCAGCGATGTGGTGGTGGCAGTGTCAAATCTGATGGAGAAACTGGAAAGTCCACACATAGTTCTACACTTGGACCCAAAGGGGTCTCTACCCCTGTGTCCGTTCACTCTAAAACCTCATACCAGTCGGTACCGCAAGACAGTGAATTGGGCGGAGACCGGAAGGACCTCACGTTTGTTATGCTCCTTGGTCACTGCATTTTCGGAGAAGTCTTCCTTGCCAAAGGTCGCTTTGGTGGGATTGAGAGACTCGTAATGGTCAAATCACTCCAGACAAGGGGAGAAGGGGCGTTGGCCCAGTTCCGCAGAGAATTAGACATTTTCTCCAAAGTACGTCATGAAAACATTAGTGCTCTCTTACGCCTATGCAGGGAAATGGATCCACATTACATGATCCTTCAATACAGCGATTGGGTATGAAATGGTTATTGCCAAAAGAAATGGCTGATGATGTGATTTGATTACTATTTCTAGGGTGACCTCAAGCAGTTCTTATTGGCTACACGAGTCGATCATCCAAGGACTCCGAAACCCCCACCTCTGAGTCAGGACCAAATCCTTCAAGTGGTGCACGATGTCGTGAAGGGAATGGACCACTTGGCCACCTTGAGATTTGTACATAAAGACCTAGCTGCAAGAAACTGCCTTGTATCCACCGGCTTTCGTGTTCAAATATCAAACCCAAGCCTCTCTAAAGACACTTATGCCGACGAATACTTCTCATATAGGAACAAAGTGAGATATTCAATACTTAGTAATTCTTAATTACCTTATTTAATTATTCAGGTCGTTCCATTACGGTGGCTGTCGCCTGAAGCTCTGCTGGAAGAAGACTATTCTACAAAGTCCGACGTGTGGGCCCTTGGGTCATTGATTTTTGAGACGGCATACCAAGGATCACTTCCATGGTGGCCCTTGACTGATAAGGAAGTTGCTGAATGTCTTGAAAAGAAAGAACCACCATCTACGCATGCGCTGCAAGAAATTCCCATGGCCATGCGCAATTACGTTGCAGAATGTTGGTCCATTTGTCCAAGTAAACGACCAACATTTTCTGCAATATTAGATGGGCTCTCTCGGCTAATTAAAAATTAAATACCAGTGAGCATATTAATTTAGCTAGAGACCCAAAGTTTAGCACATTTTCTGTATCAGGCTATGAACATAAAGGTTTAAGATAAGAACAATTTTCAAATAAATTAAGCATCTTTTTACTACGGTTTGCAGCTCTTATAGATCCGCTTGGAATCGATGTATAGCCATATCGAATCTCTTAAATTAAAATGCTCTGAAACATTGAATTACCAAGTTTACGCTTGGAATTCCTTCAAAGTCTGGAATTTTTTACCAGTGATATTTTTCTAATGAAAATAGTTATTCAATTACATCCAATGGAATGACGTGAGGGATTTAAAGTTGTTCCCAAAACTTTTCTAATTGTTAATTCTGAGCCACCCTTAATTTTTCAGTTTTATGCCACTTGAATCAATTTCTTTATCGCCGTATTAAGGGACTTGTTTTCCATTGACCAAAGAGAACTGCGTCAACGTTCTTTTATCTATCTTTGTCTGTCGAGATATGATTTGGCAAAATGCTGGATTATGAGCACAATGCCTTTATGATTAGGACCTGAATTCCAGGTGTAAGAGACAATTTGAGTTTTTAAGTGTTTTCAAATTTTTTTCAAAAACTGTCAAGTTTTTAATCGGAATTTATGCTACTCTCTTCCATATTTTGACTGCTTGATTTTTGGGTCTGATTTCGCCCGATGATGACTGAAATCCCAAGAAAATGTTCTGAGAACTACCACCAGTTTGCCCTGTCCAAGCGTGACGGCTCCAGCTTCCATCCGCTGGGACATTAACCGGGTTGTCTTCGCCAATTCCTACGTCATGAGATACCCGGACGTTGATTAGCCTCTGAGTCTGAGAATCCTGGACGACGCCAAATTTAGCAGAATCACCACCTAACACGCGGAAAAAATGTCCAGCGTAGGTTGAACTAATATCTTGCCAATTAACTTGAGGCCAAATTTCAGCAGGACTTGGATTCCCAGGAAGTTGATGATAAAGAAATCCAACAGGAACTGTAAATGTGTTAGAAAAAACGGTCATTCGGAAACTGGTACAATTGTATGTTCACCCATAATGCATTACCTGGGTTGCTTTTTAGTCCACTAACTTCGCTTTTCAGTCCAGTGTTTGCAGTCTTCAATTCCGTAATTCCGTTCATTAGTTGGGTATCTTGCGTTTTTAATTCCGTAATTTCGTTCTTCAGTCCAGTGCCTTCGGTTTTTATTTCTGTAATTCCGTTCTTTAGCTGCGTGTCTTCAGCTTTTAATTCCGTAATTTCGGTCTTTAGTTGAGCATTTTCAGTTTTTAGTGTCGTTATTTCATTATTCGTTCCAATTGCTTCCTTGCTTAGTTTGATAACTTTGAGTTGTAGCCGGACGAGTTCATTTTGCAATTTCTTAAAGCTCCATTCCGGTGCTCTTTCACAGACAACATAATTTGCCTTTTCACACGTCGTATCACCCCAATGTCCTGACGTTTCGTTGGAAACCCTCAACAATAACCCAGACTTCATTTCAACACATCCAAGTTTACTGTTATCCGATGGGAATCCATTTCCCCAATTCGTGTAGTCGACTTTAGAACCATCTTGCCATACAAATTGGACTGAATCCCCTTCTCGAGTTGCTCCCAACCAAACATCTAGTCCGATTCCCAATTCGTTAAACAGATAATCAGTTACAAATGTCTGTTCTTCTTGGTTCTTAATTGAAACAAGTTCCCCTCCATACTCTTTTTCGCAATATTCTTTGGCTTTAGCATGAACCATGTTCTCCTGGACGGCTATAAGGCACTTGTAGTCTTTAAATTGCTTCCATCCTCCTGGACAAATCTCATCATCGGCTGTAAATTCAAAATTAGATTAACTACGTTCTAGTTGAAAAAAATTGTGAAGCATACTTACCGTTGCTGACAAAAAAGAAAGCAAAGACTACCAAAATCGTTTTTCCACTGTCCATTTTTGATTGAATGTTTCAACTTTAGAGGTGGATGGAGGACT
>VNWY01001462.1:0-15006 GCA_009869845.1 Pseudachorutes palmiensis | reverse complement strand
ACTTCATTTCCAAATTCAAACGAATAGACTGACAAAATGACTTCCATGATGGAATCCCGTTCCTACGGGTTCACAACATTCGACAACAGAACGGTAGGTGCAAGCTGAAACTGGATTTCACAAGAAACTCGACAATTATTAGTTAAAGCTATTCAGCAAAATTAATTTTAATGTACGAAATTAAAAACATAGCCTAAGATTTACAAGATTGCAAGTAACTGTGCTCTGCTTTGTTTTGCAAAGGCCTTGAATCGAAAAATGACCTTGTTTTGTAGTTCAGAATTTTTTGACAATCCCTGGAGGTAATGGAATGATTTTAGACGTAAAAATTTTGGCAAAACGTTTCTTATTTCCACGAGTTTTCTTGCTTGGCATTGTGATTCCCTTGTCTATTCAGAAGAAAAACGGAAACTAATCGGGAAATCTCGTCGCATGCTGCCAATGAATCTGCTTTTTTGAGCTGAGCCTGAACATAGTTATGTTTAAAAAATCGCTTTTTTGAAAGAAGCTTTTAGGCCATGGGTAATTTGCAGGAAACCAATTAAAACTGGCGAGTGGTGGGGGTAATAAATCCGGATACTTAGTCTCCGCACTTGTGCTTGGGAACTGGAGATCATCTTTGCAAAGATTTTGCTCATTAGGAAAACAAAGGGGGCCTTTGAATCCGTCTGTTGGGCTTTCTTGATCTTGATTTCGGGCATGTTGGAACACATGTCGGGATGACGCTTGAATTACGGAAATGAGACTAACATCATTTTACGACGTCTGAGTCAAAGGAAAGTATTTATTTGCTGAAAAAAATTAACTGCCTTGATGCTGTTTCGGGTTCCTGGTGTGAATGAACTCATTAGGCGCTATCTTTTCTAAAATAAATTGCACAAGCCCCCTCTGGGAAAGCATATTCAATGCACGTGATTCCGGAAGATTTCATCTCTAAACGGAAATCAGCGACGTAGATTTAATTCTCCGTAACATATTCGTCAGCTCGGGATAGCAGCGCACGAATGCCTTTTCGAAGGAATCCAAGGGTCAGGAAGTGCGCAGATTGCTTTCTCTAGAATCCGAGAAAGCGCAGTATTGAGCTTTGATCATAAACTGAAGCATAATGACCGCGTTCACACCTTCAATGCGGGGAGAGGTGTGGACTTTATAGAAAATGTTAAACGCTTCATATCTGTCCTATCCCACCTCCGGATCGGACGGACTAAAAATCGGACGGATTATAAACAAATCCCGTTCTAATTTATAGCTTAGGATTGAAGGGAAGTTTTCTTTATTGGTTGAGATTGGCATGACCCAGCTGCCATTTGTTTGTCTCCCACGGGCAGCTAGCGTGTAGCGTCAGGAAAATTCCCACTTCCGATTCAGCGTATTAGCGTCTGTACTTTTCATTCTGCTCCAAAGTTTGTTTTATTCTACGGACGAGTCTGAAGAGTCTGTACAAAAGGATGTTGTTCAAATGGTCCAAAACCAAAAAAAGCATGGAGTTATTTATAAACACTGATCTTCCTTGCTCTTCCCGTCAGGATAGGCTAATTTTAACTTGTGTCTTCAGGAAAGTCATGGACTCCAACAGCCGCAACGGTGTGGAATACCACAAACAAGACCAAATTATACACACGAATCAAACTATAAATCAAAATTAGCAAAGAAAACAAAAGAACAAATCCACTTTCTCCTTCCTTTCTCCTTTCTCCATAGTCTAAAAAAAAACCAAATCATCTTTTTGTTTTTGAAAATATTTTCATTTTTTAAAAACTAACCCTTGCATCAATCTCCTGCTGAAAGACAATGAAAAACGGGGAAAACCCTTTAAATTGACACTTTGGATTTTATTTATTGTCTCTTAGACCAGCCTGAATTGACCTTAATTGCAAACATTGCCTTAAAAGACCTGCCTATGAATTTTAATTTTTGGGTTACTGTCTCCATTTCCTTATAAAGTACCCTCTCCGTCTAGCCTGTTTGTTAACAGTTTATAACAACTGAATATTTTGCAGTTCCTTTTGTGCATTATCTTTTGTCTTTTGGCATATGCTAATGATGGACACTTGGGAAGGAATCACGCCTCAAAAATCTCATTGACAAACATAACAAATGACTTTTAGTGTCAAACAGCGCAGCGTCCCTTTGTTAAATTCCCATTCGCATTCCAATTCTTGAAGTCTCAGAGTACGCGCAGTGTCTATTGTGTGTAGTCAAAGTTCATTCCTTTCAGGTCAAAGGTCAAGGAACTAAAAAAGGAACAACTAGCTAAGAGCCACACCCAACTGACCCAACAAGACAAGAATAGAAAAACTAATAGCAAAATGTTAAAGCGTAGGAATTCAGAAGTTTTCTTGACTGGCGTTTAAATTCTCATCCCTTGAGGAAAATCTGTGCATTTAGTTTTGAATGCAAATTGGATTTATTGAACATTGGAAATTGCGTGTTTGTGCAATCAATTTATAAATAGCAATGCGTAATCACGCCATTGCAAAAAATAGGCCAAGCAGACTTGCAAATTGGATTTGAAAAGCTACTTCTTGTGAAGGAAAAAACAGGCGTATTTGCAAGTGATATAAAGCCTCTTGTGCCAGTCAGCCTTCGGAGATTGCCCTTGAAAAGTCATAAATTGAGAAATTATTTAAACAATTGAACAATTCCTTCTTGTGTTTCAATTTCCAATTTGCCAAATTGCCAATTTCAGGGGTAGACGATAGGGTCCTTTGTGTGGTGCAAAATAGGGTTGGAATTTTTGTATAATTTTTGAGACGAGAGGCGCGGAGGAGGGGACTTTGACTCTTCACTTTCTTCTGGAATTTTAATTAATTGGTCTTAATTAAATCTCTCAATTTGTGGTGTTAGTGGGCTGACTTTTTTTTAGTATTAATTTACTCAATTCAATTGATTAATCAACCACAACGGTACCAATGGCCTCGTCAACAGTGGTAAGGATTCATTTTAACAAGATTGGAAGGGCGGGGTCGGATCGATTTCATATTTTGCTAAAACACTAAAGACAAGCTCAACCTGCTTGGCTTGACCTGATTACTTGACCTTAATGACACTAATTTGGTCCATACTTTTTTTAGAATACGACGGCGACGACTACAATGACGAAAACGATGACAACACGGATGCTGTATGGGAAGGACTTGTCCGAGTATGAGCACATGGACGTGGATGAGCTCCTTACCCATCTATCGCCAGAGGAACTCGAAGTCCTTTCCAAAGATGTAGATCCTGATGTAATGACTATTCCCGTGGATTAATATAAATCATGACAAATGATCTGTGATGTTAATCTTGGCTGTGTTGGGTATTTTAGGATTCGCTCTTGCCTCCAGATCAGCGTACGAGCTACGCTTGTGACAAGCGTCCAACTGGGCCAGTAAACAGAAAGCAGCTGATTGACTTTATCAATAAAATTGCACTGGAGACACCAGATCGTGCCGGAGCTGAAGCCATACTTGGCAGGAACAATCCGTGGCAAGAAGTGGATTCCACCGGTGAAGCCAATGACGAAGCAGGAAGAAGAAATTGCAATTGATTTGGGTGACGAATATGAAAATGCATTGACATCTGCGTCTGAGGAAGAATTGGTAGATTTAGCAGGTAAAAAGTTGTTGAAGAGCTACTGCACTGATGCATAAATGGATTGAAGGATTATTGAAGCGACTTTTTGTTCATCTTAGCCATTTTGGGTTTCCATTCGATGATGAATCAGGAGCAGTACCAAAACTCATTGTTGAACAAAGGTCAGAAGCTTGGTATCGGCTTCAACGGGACGTGCAAAGGCGTATCAACCAAAACCATTGCCATTCGAGCCCCCGAATCTAACTGACATTGAAAAGTCCATCAAGCAGATTCGTGACGACGATTATAACTTGACAAAACTCAACCTCAACAACATCCAAGTAATATCATTATCATTCTCCGTCTAATCTGATGACTGATTTGTGACATTGGATTTGTTTTTAGCTTTCAGACCAGCAATTTAATTCCCTTTTTGATGCTCTGAAATCGAACACCCACTTGGATACTTTGAGCTTGAGCAACACTGGCCTTGGTGACAAGCCTGGACTCCTGTTGGCTGACGTCCTTGAGAAAAACAGCTCGCTACGTACTATCAAGTGAGTCTATAAAACATTCCTTTCGTGGGAGGACCTTGCCGTTTGGTTTGGGGATTGAGTTGTCTTGTTGCGAAAGGAATATCCCCTTGAAGCGCGTGTATTCACTGGGTTTATGTTTGATTCCTAAAAATAATTTGGCAATTATCCTTTTCCTTGAGATCGAGAATCAAAATATTATTGGGGCTTCTCCGCTATTTAATACAGAACCACCCAGCACGGGTCGTGCCAAAGCCATTAAACTATTGTGTGTGGAACGTTCTTATGCAATCCTTCGTCTTTTAAGAGACTCATAATTTGCTTCAAAATGCATAAACCTTCATTGCTGACAAATTTATGGCAATGTTAATTCTTTTCTCTCTGCGTTTCAGCGTGGAATCCAACAATTTGAGTCCAGCTACTTTGGTGTCCCTGGTCAAGTCCTTGCTCTGTCAAAAATACATTGAGGAATTCAGAGCCTCGAACCAAGTAAGTCGCACTAATGTGATTCTACAGTACTTAAGGAAAGTCGCAGAAAAGTGTAAATTTGTGCAAGCGAAAGGAATTAATCATAAGCAATGGCATTTGGCCAAACGGGAGGAGAATGCAATCTACGGGATTGACATAAGGATAGCTGTGGCAAGCGTCGTCCATGATGTTGCCCAAAGGCTTCTTGTTCTTGTTCCCATTCCTTCAAACCCAGCGGAATGGGATTATGAAAACAAAACAATTAATGTTTTTCAAGACGGTAAAACTCGGTTTTTTGACTAATGGGAATTTTTTCTTCTTGAATTCCAGAGACAGCAGACGCTTGGGAATAAAATCGAAACTGACATGACAAGCTTAGTAGAGCAGAATCCAACCATTCTCCGCCTAGGACTTCATTTTGAATACAACGATGCCAGAAATCGAGTTGCGACTCACCTACAACGAAACCTCGATAGAAGTAAGTTCAAGATTGGCGTTTAAATTAAAAATTAAGCCAATGGGAACAATAAGAATCAGCGTCGTGACCGCGCATGGTATACTCCGAGGACTTGGCAGCTTCTGAACTTTAACTGAATTGGGGATCAAGATTTTGCCTTTTAATTTCCATTTTGCACGGCCGATATAACTTCAACATTTGCTGTGTTTGATGAACTTAACATTTGTACTCAACTTAACTTTGTGTTAATTTTGAAACTAATCGCATGTTGTTTTTCCCCCAATGTGCTTCTTCTGTAGGGCGATTGAAGCGAATTGGTCGTCCTTCGGAATAATTACTGCCATCGCTCCTTCCGGTTTTCAGGTAAGTCGATTTCCCAGTCTGTGTTTGACTGATTAACTAACAAAAATAAATTAGGTACGCGCTGCAATCCTTTGGTTATCGCTTTAAATGCCTTCTTGAGATGCAATTTTATTCGAATTTTCAGAACGCAAGTCAAAAAAGCGAATCGTTTAGATCATCACCAGCCCTGACGATTGTTAAATGTAGCTCCAGTGACTTTATAAGAATTTTCTCCAGTGCTCCTGTGTGTCGTCCACACCCTTGTGTTTCTGTCTTCCGTTACACGTTGACATTTGGAGACCTCTCTCTGACCTACTGTAATTAATAACGTAAAATTAACTTTAGTAATGTTTTATATAAACCAAAATCTTACTTATCAATGCTAACGTTTTCCTCAAGATAGATTATCGGATCGAAAGCCTTGGAAGAGTAGGCAATTTTTATTTTAGCGTAACGATTGCGTTAAATTACGGTTGTGACTGGATAATTTTTAATTTACGACAAATGTGGACAAGTTGAGAAGACTGAGATTTTAAAGAAAAATTCGTTTTACTCAAGGTAATGAGTGTGTGAGACGATTTTTTGTGACCCTCGTGTCACCTTTTATTTCCTTTCTTGCTTCCCTAACATTTTACGCAGACGACTTATTACATGAATTAGGATTTTGACAATTTTTGGGAATTGAAATTCCCTACTTATCTTAATAATGTTTGAAGTTTAATAATTTAATTAATCATAGAACTAAGCCTAATTAATTGTGGTTCCTTTCTTTCAGCCCGGATGCAAAGAATGGGTCATTCACCTCGTAATTTAGTCCTTGGACTCACACCCTGGAACTCACCATGAAATTCCCCCGTTTTCAAGTCCTCACTTCAAGGCATTGTTCAAGCTTCACAAAACCCTTGCAATCTTTAGGTCAACAATTGTTCATATTGTATCAAATGCAAATTTTTATTCGATGCTTTAATGCCATCATCGTGGCGAATCAAAAGGTCATTGTAAACTGCCCATTTTAGACACTTGTTAATTATGATTATGGAATTTATTGGGAAAACCCTTTGAATGAATGTTTAATTTAGGTTTAATTGTAAAAAATATCAAATTGTGATTCTTATTTCCCGTATTGTGCAAAAGTTTGCTTGAATTCACAAATGTAGTTGACAGTATTACACTTTGGATCCTTTTGATCAAATGTAAACTGGGTTTACATTTTAAATTGTTAATTGTTAATTTTAGATTATTCCCAAGTATATTTTTCGCAGGCTTAGTTGATCTTTCCTAAATTAATGGTTGGATGGAATGAAAGGTCAAATGTTTAAAATTAAGTTTAGTGCAAAGCATTATGTTGGAAATAACAATTTGCGAATTGTCTAATCAAAACAAGTCTTAAACACAGTTTTTTCGTCTTCTTCAGAGGGTAAAATATTCGGAAGAAATGCTGGAAAGATTCCAGAGCCGCTTTCCCACGACTTTCACCGGAAAATTATTGATTTCCAAAAGTGAAGGTTTGGGTTGAAATTCTTATTAGATTCTTTCCATTTTAAGAAACTATGAAGTTGGCAGTAGTTCGTCGTATTGCTTGTGAGAAGACGAATTCATCGCTGGTGACCTGTGACCCAAGGGATCCTGTTCAGGGACTTCGGCTTAAGAAATTGTACCAGTTGCTAATTGCTCTTAGAGTCGTTTTAACTCTCAACCTCCAAACAGGGTGGATTCATCAAGATGAATTTACAAATTCACTCGAAGTAATTACAGGTAATCAATTAAAAAGCTCTTAAAATCACAGCCGAAGCAAAGGTTAAGTAAATACTAGTGGGTTGCTTACCTGGAATTCTTGTACAAGATACTTTTAACTTTCCGTTTTAATTTCCAAACGGCCTTTGACACCAATGATTTACAAAATAAGTTTTAAAAAGAATTATTAGTGAACAATTCCAATCGTAATTTAATTAATTTTAGTTTTCAAACTCTATAAAAGTGGGCGGGGCTTGATAATTTTCGAGCCAATCAGCTAGGCTCTGGTAACTCTTTTCCATCCAATGCACATTTGTACGTACAATTTCAATCGCTTCCTCAACAGCTCTTTCTCCAAATCCAAACTGGCCTTGGTACTTGACTTTAAAGTTTTCCATCGCTTCCAAATCCTCGGGTGTCTTCAGTTTGATAGCAATGGCTTCGTTGATCAGTCTTGCAAGGGATTGGCCAGCTCCAAAGCTGCAAAATAAGGAAATTAGGAAATTATAATTAATACTTTAAAGCAATTTATTTTCTAACTGTTTATTTATCCGTGGCCATTCCTTCTGGAGAAATTCGAATGTCATTCTATTCCCGATTACACTTGAACTCCCGACTCTGATCAAAACATTCCGACTGTCTTGTCTCCTCACAAATGAATCGGGTGTGACTGCATCGTTTAGATAACTGTGAAATGAAATTCAGCGTTTAGATCGATTAGTTCGATGGATTAGACAAGACGGAATTACTTTTTCAGAATTGCTTCATCAGTTGAGCAGCCTAACGCCGTTAGAATCCGATCCTGCTCTGAGGCGGTGTTGGCCTCGGCGTATTTCCTTTTAGCAAATTCCCATTCCTTTCCAGTTCCGTTTCGAATTGCGGTGCAGTAAACAAGAGGTCGTAAGTTCACAGGAATTCTGAAGTATAAAATGGCCATTTAACTGGTTTCACTTCTGACTTAGAGATCGATTCAAGGCCTTACGGATTTTGATTCGTTGTTGAATCCATCCATTGAGCAAACAGTGCAGTTGCTTTCTCCACACAATCCGAATGATTGAGGTCACAGGCCCAGGCTAAAATGTGGATTCGATGAGCCCTGTCAAGAACAGTTTCACCGTCTAGCTCTTCAAAGCCAATTCGCTTGTACTCATCAGCCATTAGAGAATTCACATATTCCTGAAAATTCAGTTTCAAAATACGAAATCGTATAAAATCGTTGAATTTACCTTGAATTGAGAATACACGGGGAGATCCTGAAGCATGTTCAGCAAGAACTCGGCATTGTTAAAGTAAGACTCCCATGGAAGAAAATTCAGCTCATTGTTTAGGAACTGGGTCAAGTTGAGTGTCAGGTCATAAGGCAAAATAGAGGCCCGTGAAAGCGTCATCGCGTCATCAAGCAACTGAGCTCGATTCACTACATGGATTTTCGATGGATCCTCCTTCAGCTGATCAGTGATTCTAACCCAGTTGTCAGCATCGTAGTTCACACGATAGTACCCGGCGGTCTTGACATTCACAATTAGCCAATCGTCAGGGCTCACGAGCTCACCCAAGTCCTTTTCAATTCTGGACTGGTTTGCAAAAATCCAGAAACTGGGTCGGGTTTCATTAAAATCGGGATTCTGTCCTGCTCCAGTGGCCAATGAGATCGGGACGTGCCATTGGTAGCCAGAATTCTCGTATTCAGGGATGAGGCTGAATTTGTTCTGCACGAATGATGTCAATCCTGAGGAATAGTTGCGGGTAACATGGACGACTGGGAAGCCCTTTTGAAGCGTCCATGTGTCCATGATCTGAGCTACAGTTAAGGATGGGTCAAGGGTCCCATCTCCATGAGCTTGAGTGGTCAGCGTATTCCAAAGGTCATTCTGCTCCGTGTTATTAAACTTCCTATGGAACCACAGATAAAAAAAATCAACTCATTTGTTAACTATATATTTCAATCCAGAATTTCACCATTTGTTCAAATAGTTCGTAAGGCCTTGTTTGAATGTCGAAGAAGTGAGGAAGTGGTCCATCATCCGGATTATTGAGCAGCCTATTAGCGGTCACAAAATGTCAAGATTTCATTTAGAGAGCAGAAATCTTTCCTCTTTTACCTTTATTGTAAGAAATGTCATCGAAAATCCTGTTGATTTCATCCGGGTGACCGACAGGGATTGACACAGGATGGGAATTGTTGAGTGCATCCAATCGAAATACAGTTTGGATTTCATTTAGAACAAACAGGTCAAGCATTCCCCATTCTGGCTCGACCTTTGTCCAAATTAAGCTCATTAGATTTTGCTTTTGAATGGAAATGCGTCTTTACATAGTCAACTCCGAGGTAGGACATGTATGTCGCAAATCCTTCCTTCAGCCAGAGATCTGACCACCAGGCAGGGGTCACCAAATTCCCAAACCATTGATGAGCCTATAGACAATTGTTTTGCATTAAATCAAGATTCGTCAACACATACTTTCGCCTTCCGGTGAAAGTTGCCTTACAAGTTCATGAGAAACAACTTCGGCAATTCTTCTTTTGTTTGCATCCGAAGAGGAGCTGGGGTCGAATAAGATTGCAAGCTCTCTAAAGCATCCGAAAACAAGCAAATTAGGCCAAAATTAAATTCAAAGAATCATCATTCCCTATTCATCTTTACAGCAACGCATTTTCACCTGTACGTGATCATTCCCCAGTTTTCCATGGCGTTGAATCGATGATCAGGCACGCCCATCATGTCTTGTTTCGGCAATGGGAAATCAATTCCAAAATACTTTTCGAAATATGTCAGTATCCGAGGCCCAATGTCGCCAGCATATTCCGTCTGGCCAATGGCATCTGGCCTTGACCATACCGCAAACTTTGGTTTGCTCAAGGACTCATTGGAGACGCGATGTGCAAAATCCGTCACCGCAAATCCAACGAGGTAGGAGGACATTGGCACTGATTTGGCATAATGGTCCCAAACCCACCCAGGCTGGGTTGCACTGTTGAGAAAAAAATACAGGTACAAAATCCAGTCCCGGGTCAGAGGTCACTTACATTGGCTCCGTCCTGAGTAGATTCATATTGGAGAGGCTGCTCATGTTTTCCAATCGTCCAAGACTTACTTCGAATTCGGCCTTGAACGCTGGCTCATCGAAAGCAGGGAATGCCCTTCGAGCGTCTGTCGGTGAAAACTGGGTCACGCCTAGCCACCTTAAAAGTTCAAACCCAATGACCTCTAATGATCTAATCAAACTAAAAAGTCGAATTCATGGAGTTTCATTTTACCTTGTTTCATTAGACGCTTGATCCACATAAGAACTCCGGTAGAAACCTACGAGCTCATCGTTCAATGTCGCAGCGTAGCCAATATGAATTCCATAAATTTTTCCAGGGACCAGGGTTTCATTTAAAACAGCATGATAAAAGTCACGCTTGAGGTCATACTGATGCTCAATCACTGCCAGCGTCCTTGTGTTGTTGTTGCTATCACCGCTAATCTCCCATGCTCTGACGCTAGGTTCGTCGACTGTGATATTTTTCACATTCAGCGTTATCTTGGCAGTCGCTTCTGCACAATGGACATGTATCCGGACTCCACCGTCAATCCGAAATGCCTGACTCAGGTGCGGGATTAAATCCAATTTGTAGTAAATCGGCTTCAGGTTTTTCGGCAGACGGAAGTCATTTTGCATCGTGTTGATCTGCGGCTGTGAATCCCATGTCGCTCCTCTTTCTCCATAGGCCAATTGATACCCACAAATCCCAATTATTCCAAGGAACAAACAGCACGTTAGGAATGTAAAGATGATTCTTCGTTTCGACGCAAATACGCCACTTCTGTTTGTAAATGTGAGGGTATGGGCCATGATTATTGGCTCAAAAACTTTCACAATGGAGCAAGGTAATGCAAGGTGTTTGCAAAGCTCAGAAGCAAAGGATCACTTGCACTACTTCTCGAGAAGCAAGTAGGTAACTGGCATTAAAAACCGATGGTGTACACAATAGTTATTGTAAGCGCATTAAAATCCTATTAAAACCGGCTTTAAAACTTTCTGTTGTTGACTCCAATCGTATTGGACACAGTGCTGCTGGCTACAAAATACGATCCACGACTAAAAGAAAACGCCCATTTCATTTGTTGATGCTTACAACTAAACCGGAATTTAAGTCAACAAGTAAACATGATAATTAGCATTCAATGCTCAATTCGACCTTTTTACAACCTTTCCAATTATAGTTGATTGTGTAAACTTCAAATACACTTTATGGNATTCAATGCTCAATTCGACCTTTTTACAACCTTTCCAATTATAGTTGATTGTGTAAACTTCAAATACACTTTATGGAATAAACGCCTGGCTAATGGACGCCTGTTCCAGCAGCTTGAACGCAGTTAGGAAACTAGAGCTTACATTCTTTTTCACAGCAGTATACTAATTACAGGTCATTAGCGCCCTTTACACCTGCATTCCACGTTTATTTTGGGAATTCTTTAGCTAATCGAAACAAAAATCCAACTTGTCAAATCATGTTTCGTTTTAAAGGGAATCCCAACTCCTACAGACCGTCAAAGTAGTTTTAGGAAGTCACAATAACTTTTTGTGATTGATTTCAGGTGACTATTTTGACCTGCAAGTGTTCAAATCACCTGCGTTCAATTCCACGTTTCCAACACGGTCCATCGCTTTTCTCCATGCGACGGTGTACATCCCGTACATTCTTACTCACCGCTTCCTGACTTTTCAACATCCGAGCGTGACGGAACAAGTACCGATTCCGGAAGCACTCATCCTCATCCCAAGACTCGTCCATGTCATACTCTCATTCGCTGTGGACTACCTCCTCATCCGGTTCTGCTCACTTCAAAAGCGGAAGCAAACTCGAAAGATACCACTGGAAGATGACCTCGGTCTCGACGAAGAAGTGAAAGAAGACACTTTTGGTCAGCATTCGACTCGCCTCATCTCTCTCTCGAGCTCCCAAATTATCCTCGTTTTTGTCACTAGAACTCACTCGGCACTGATCAATCTAATTCTGTTTGGGATTTTACTCTGTTTTGTGTCTGACTCGATTCATCGTATGGACGAGTACTTGCCGGTACTCAATGAATTCCACTCGACTGACCCAAAGGAGAAAGTTAGGGAGAAAGTCACTCTTCTAAAGGAACTGAGGGCACTCCGATACAACCCTATAGAAAACTTGCACTGGATTGCTTTTGTTGTTGTCACTGGGCTGTTCAATGACCCTGAGTTCTTTTTATCTTATGCTTGTGTCCCCATATTCTTCTACTTGCAAAGGGGCATTAGTAATCAACACATTGGAATGGCAGCTTTTCATATTAGACTTTTCATCTTTTTAATATATTTTTTCGGGTTTTCGGTCCCTTTTATATTATGGGATTCGTTTTACCATGGACGCGTAAGTCTAAATGATTTCAGCGAATTGAACTTGGGCGTGTCCAGTTTTGTCGTCACCCCGGTGAACTATTACGTCACAAAAGCCTCTTCAGTAAGAGACTTGGAAACTATCCCTTGGATCTTCCTGTCGTTCTTTTTCCTCTTCAACGTCCTTGGCTTCATGGGGATTTTGTCAACTTCCAAAGAACTCTATGACATTTGCTTTCGGGAATGGAAATCTAAACCGAGATTGGACGCGCACTGGACATTCCTCAACTGCTCCTGGTTCCTGCCTCTGGTCATACTCATCCAGTACAGGTCTATGTTTGACCTAGTCCCACTCTTATTCCCATTGGTGGTGATGCATGGACACAAAATCCCTTTGGTGTCACGATTCAGTTGGAAACTAGGCCTGACCTGGTTTGCATTCAATTTAGTCGGGGTCTGCATATGGGGCTACATCAGTCAAGGCGGGATGCTCAGTAGCTTCCTTGACCTCAGCGCACAATTGACCCCACATCGTTTCAACGAGACTCACGTGGACATCTTATTGGCTCAAATGAGCGCCATCCCGCCAACATTTGTACTAGGGATACCTTCAAAATGGAAGACGATTCTCACTGCCCCTCATGTCAATCCCCACTTGGACACATCCCCTTATGACAAGTATGTCCAAGCTCTACCGAAAACAGTGCTGAGGCTAGAGTTTGACAATAAGGTCCGTGTCTTCCATATTGGCGTATCGTCCCAGCCACTTTGCCACTTTGAAAATGAAATGCTCCGGATTCTACGGAGGCAGAACACAGAAGGGACCAAAGTGAATTTCGTTTTGATCCCAAGGAGTTCTTACATTGAAGGAAGTGCGCTCCTGTGCTTCAGGAAATCCAAACTGACATATGTGAAGACGTACTGGAATCACGTCCATCTTCATTGGCCTCTTCATGAATCAAAGTTTGAAAGCGGATGGAAGAATCGAGTTCATCGGACCAGCGACTACTTCCTTCCAACGCTCAATTACGGACTTAATTTGTATCGATTTGAAGATATCAGAGATTCCTCGATGAACGAAATTGAGTTTGCACAAATCTTTCCATTTACCAGTGACTCCTTCATTGCCTACACAATCAATTGCCTGCTGCTACTTACCACTGCATTCGTTTTTCTCACGAGCTTCCTTACATTCATTCTCTAAAGAAAATTCTCCCCTCAATTTGGATTGGGAAGAGAAAGCATGCACAGAGTTTTTAAAAATGAATTAAAGACAAATCCAATTTCACCTAATTAACAACCTTACGTGGCTGAAGAAAAATTAGACTCACTATTTCAGAATTTTTTTGCCGTTTAATTTGACAGTTTCTGCCAGCATGCAGCATAAAGACTCATCATCATTCATTGGTTCATGAGTGAGCATTTGTAACGTTGTAAGCCTCTAGGCTCCAGTACTTTATGGGCACTGGTTGTCATGAACGAACCATTCTCCCCACATCCCTCCAAAGCCCTTGTTGACGCAATTATTCGGAGGACGACATGACCCGACGACACATCCTGAAGTCCCTCTGCACGCCGATGCCCAGTCGCCCTTGATGTTCCACAGCCTGGAATAGTACTTCCTACTCTGATTGGCACCACAGCTTGACCTTGCCATTGAACCCCAGCTAGCACCAGCACTCAGGGCAATAATCCCGAGAAAAACTAGCATCAGGATTATTCTCTTGTCCATGCCGGCTCTGCAAAGTAAAATAAAAAAAATGTTCTGAAGGAACTCTAGTGGCTTTTTATTTTAAAATATTTGCGTACGATTTCTTCGGATTAATTACTTGAACTTCTTCCTATCAACTGAAACCGTGGGTTGGAATCACTGGCAACTGGCAAGCCGGTGGACGCATTTATGGACGACAATGGATTAACGTCATTTACAGGAAGTTGTATTTCTCCATGTCTCCGGGATGCGGTAAAAGCATCATATCCGAGATGGACCACATCCATACAGGGACTTTGTGTATTGCTGATGATGATGCCAGGGTGTTTCATACTCGTTGGCTACTGCGCTGACCCCAGCGCTTAATCTGGGAATTGGTGATGTAATTACCTTGGCCAAGGTAAATAACTAAACCATGTTCTTTCAGTATCAAAAGTCAGTTTTGGAATTCTAATGTGCACTCAAAAGGACCAATCAAAACAATGGAGCAACTACATGTACAATTTGAAAACTTGTCTTGGAGAACATCCATGCAAAAAAAGAAATTCAGAATTTTAAAGTAATTTGTTGATGACAGGTTAAGAAGACCGGCGATACAGAACTAACGTTCACGTCTGAGTTTTTGGAACATGATGTTAAATTCCAGGGGAAAGTACATTTGGTAAACCATGTCTTAAAAACGTTTTAGTTCTTACACATTAAAAAGCGAGTCAGTTTACACAATAGTCAGTTCTCGACCTGCATCTCCGTATTTGTCTCTATGTGCATAGTAGAGGTCTTTAATTGCCTCCATGTACTGGCCATGGATTCGCTCCACATCTTCGTTACTTGGTTCTAAATTCTTT
>VNWY01001461.1:0-15026 GCA_009869845.1 Pseudachorutes palmiensis | reverse complement strand
TTAAAGAAAAGCTAATTTGATTAAAGAAACTGTAAATGGTTGTAGCGTTTATATAAAATGACTAAACTCAGGCTATTAAATGTCAGGTTGATTTAAAGCCCACTTTTGACATTTCGTGTGGCGGAGATATTCGTGTGGGCAGAAAGCCAAAAGTTTAGGGATATTTTATGAAACCCTAGCCGGGTAAGATCAACGATTACAAGGCAAACGGGATTTGAATCGATCAATCTATGATAAAGTTGCACGAAAGCGGCTTACTTCTCATGCACAATGAATAAATATTAATATTTGAAAACTTCTTGCATTGGGATATACCCAGGAGCACTTTGTCCTTAAAACTCTCAAAAACATATAACAGCACGAGTACTGATGAAGTAAAAGTAGTTCCTAATTTGACTGACCCTCCCCATTTTTCTGTTCCAAATTCTTCAAAGACAAACAGAATTAACAGTCCACTTTCCCTTGTTTCTTCTTCATGTTTTTATCTTTCTGGTGAATCCTTATTTGACTTTGTACGTTATCTATGAGTCGGTAAATATTATCCCGAATACGGGGATTCCGTTTTAACCGTTATTTGCGACTTCGTGGCACTTGTGATTGGATTACGCTAATGACCACGACGTTCCTCTTATAGCCATTAGTGCACCAGTTAGCTAAGTATTCGTACCTTTAGCGCTGGGGCCCACCTGATCCGATGTTCGTAAGGGTTTCTAACTAAGGGCAACCTGAAATGGCTCCTTGTTGATACCACAGGTCCTTGGCTGATTTAAAGCCCACTTTTGACATTTCGTGCGGCGGAGATATTCATGTGGGCAGAAAGTCAAAAGTTTTGGCATATTTTATGAAACCCTAGCCAGGTAAGATCCACGATTACAAGGCAAATGGGATTTAAATCTATCAATCTAAAAAGGATCAGTATCAATGTAAAAGTTGCACGAAAGCGGTTTACTTCTTATTACTTCTTTGAACGGCAAAATAAAACGCTTTGAAATCCGTCTCATGTAACTCTCCTTTGAATCTTAAGTATTTTATTTCGTGTGATTGGGGCTTTTCTTTACGGGGCAACACAGAAGTAGTCGCATCCGACAGTAAAATCTTCGCAGCACCTAGTTTCTACTTCGTTCCTGCTGCAGGGGTTGAGCTTGCAAGGGGAAATGCCGCAGTGTCTATCCGGGAAACCAAAGTCAGGGCAAGGGGAATCAGCTGAAGCTGAAAGTTAAAATTACAAGTTAGAAACTATAATAAATCTACCGCAATTCTTGAAATCGAAATTACCATTGACGACAAAAATACAAAGTCCGACGAGTAGGAAAGATGCAATGACTGTGTGGACTTTCATGGTTGAAAGGCTTTAGATTGATAGTCACTTTTACAAACGTTGAATGGGAATTTTGGATCTTCGAAGCTCCCATCCATCCATTTATTTTATACCCACTTGGTTTGTTCCGAAGTTGCACTTTAAGCTTATCCGATGCAAAAATTCCGATGCGAACGTTTCAAGTGGCAGATAGGAGGTTAATGAGTTAATGTCAGAATTCAACCTTGTCTGATGTTAATCACGTACGGACTTACCAAGAACATATGCATCCAATTTAAAAAATCCAGTGCTAATATGAACACTAATAGATTCAACATTTGCCATTTTAGTGATTGAAGAATCTATTGGCGAATTAGGGCCTAAAGCTACACACCTTTTCTAAAAGCCACGTCCACCAGCTGCACATTGCTCTAATGTTGAGTGGGATTTTGCGATAACGACATTTTCGAGATCTCGATATCTCAAGTACTTTTGGAAGAACTGTCAATTTGACGAAATGCTGAAAATGATGAAATGGAATGGAATTGGGCAGAAAGAAAGAAAAGATGATGAGATCTAAAGTTGAGATGCGCAGAGTATTTAACATTTCCAAGACTTGAACTTTTTGTTTTATTCCAAGGAAAAGCACCATTCCATGTTTTTATTATTTTTAGTTCTGTACTGCCTCTAATACTGAATTTAAGCACTTTTTAGTAATACTGGAAAATCAATAAAGAAATTATAATTTTCGTATAAGCAGATTATTCTTTTTTAGTAAACACAAGCCTCTGCACTATTCAATCCAAATGCCATTTTGCACCTTTTTAGTGGTTGACTTTTGATTTTTGAATACTGGCAATCATGCTCATCGGAAGGAGTTTTGAGTTGATGAACTTGACACTTCCAAAATGCAGGAGAAGCTGAGTCTCGTAGTAAGTAAACAGCCACATCAAATACGTCCTGTCCTGCTCCTCGTCCGGAAGCGGATGATCCAGAATGTAAAACCGATCCGAAATACGCGGTTGTTTGGGTCCAGGTCTCTCAAGCATGCGCAAATATCTGTTGTGCCAATCCGTCAGTTCCGTCTCCCTCTTGGCCAAGTATTCTTCCCACGTTGGCAATTTCGGTGGACCCACTTGGACATTCCCTGCGTAGCCAATGGCAGCCGGTTGGTTCGCCAGATGTCCGTACCTCCGTTCATGCTCTTCCTTGAGCTCATCGTAGTTGATTTTATCCTGGGCAGGGAGGTTCTTGAAATGGTCTTCGTCATTCACGTCCAAATACGCCTGCCTCAGAGCCATCACTCCAATGAACGGGTTAATCAGTCCAAGTCCACCTCGTTCAAGTGGCCAGTAGGCCCAGGCATCGACGATTTCTGCATTCTTCAATTTCTCATATGTTCCCTTCAAAGCATCAACCGGACTTCCATTTTCATCTCCAAAGAGGGCGCCATAAATCGTCTTCAACGAGCCCACGATTTGATCCAGGTGCTGCTTACCCGAAATGATTGCACATTTCCCGAAATTCCGGATGAAGAATGCAACATGCTTGTTGAAGACATTGATCCACTCGAGGACACAATCGGCTTTGCCAAGGAGTCCCTTCATTTCAGCAGTGAACGCGGTGATTGCCTTTTGATCAATTTTAAATACACCACTCGAGTGCAGTTCCAAATAGCCCCAGTGGATACTGCGCTGTGGCAACGGTGCAGGCCCGGCAACTTTCAAATCTTGTCCTTTGGCTTCGTCCCCACTCAGAACAGAGACAGATCCACTTCGGTTTGCATTGATTTTGAGTCCCACCATTTTTCCAAAAGTGTTCACTGTCTCCCATGCCCGAATCACATCCTCATGCCCATCACCCCAGAACCAGAATTCGTCCGAGATTCTGTACAGCTTAATCCCATTGCACTTCCGGTTGACCAAGAAATCCAACAAGAAAAGGAGTGTTTCTCCAAACAGGGACGAGAGGGCGTGGCTAGTTGGCAGGCCTCGAAGTACCTCCTGGACAGCTTCATTCTCATCAAACTGGATTTTGGGATGGAGGAATTTACCAAAGAATTCCAGCCAGTAGGATGGAACTCCCAAATATTCCAAGGCGATGAGGGCAGAGTCGTGGATTACAGATGGACCGAATGTTTCCAAATCCGCTTGCACCACGACGAATGGCTTCGCTGGCTTCACCACTTGGTGGAGTCGAATCTCTGTGCTCAAGGTGTGCAGAAACGACTGCTTCAAATCAATATCCGGTGTTGGAATTGGACGTGGTGGGCAGATGGCGCGTTTCTTCTTCATCTTGTGCAGCTGTGGCTGCCCTGCAGAGTATCCAAAGACCTGTGGCTCCGCATAGTCTTCTTGCACTTGGGCACTTGCACTCGATCCAAAAAGCATCGAGTTAGACATCGGTGCGCATTGTGCCATTTTCATCATCATTCGAGGTGCCGATTCTTGAATCAATTCACATTCAACTTTTGCGTATTCATCAGCATTTTTGATTTCCTGTGATTCAAGTGAATCCGGGAGACTCGAGAGGAAAGCTCGTTGATGAAATGCCTTGCGCTGTCCCTCTATTGACAAATCCGCAGAGTGAAGTTTCGTCCAGGCTCGAGAGTTGTAGATTTTCAAAAACTGGCGCTTAAAGTAAACACCCCATTCAACGCCCACGTATTGCAAGAACAGAGCTGTGATGATGTCCTCGTTTAGAAAAGCTTTGAATTCTCCAGAGAATCCACGGCGGACGTCCACTGTTGTATTTTCAGGCCACTGCCATCTCTTCAGATTTTTCAATCGCGTCGTCAGCAAACTTGCGACTTCATCCAAGGCTTCAGAATTTCCGCTTAGTTCTTTCAGTGCAGCTTTCTTCTCGTTTGAAAGGAGTTCATCTGAACTGAGTCCCTTGATGCAGCACTGGACATCGTGCACTGAGACAATGTAGTTTTCAATTTTGAAAAAATCCTGAGTTTCCTTTTTGATTTCTTTCAAGAGTAACTCAGCCTCCACGTTTTCACCAAAGCTGAACAGTTCTTGGGCCAGAAATGCCTTGAACTGCGAAGACTCAAACTCCTCTGGCGTCGGCGCAGTGAACATGATTGACTTTAGTTTCTCAATCGCTTGTGCTTTGAGGACTTGGTTCTGCTCCAGTCCTGCTTTCGCATCACGTGATTTCTTCTTGTCTTCTAGTTCCAGCCATTCGCTTAGCAGCGATCCGTACAAGTATGAATACTCGCACTTGCGCAGAGCGTAGTTGATTTCCTTCTCGCATCGGTCGATCCAGGCTGCTACCAATTGGGTGCTGATGGAAGGATCGTCTGAAGAGTTCTCAAGAACGTTCTTCAAATTCTCAATTACGTCGGAGTCAATCGTATCCTGCACTGGAGAGTCCCTCACAGCTTCAAACAAAATTTGCAAAGCGGCTTTAGGTAGCAATCCGTCATGTCTTGCATTCGCCTTTTCGAGTGCAGGCTTAAAGTGCTCAGTCATCAAATCCTTCTGAACCTAAAACAATTTCAAAAATTAAAATTCATATTTAGGTTTTTTAAAAATCACTAATAAGTGGTACACTCAAGAGACTTTGATTTTTGGCAGAGTTTCAAGATTAGTTTTTGTCTTAAGTAGGGATCGATTTTCTGCACATAACCTTCGACAGATGTTCAAAAAAATTATCCCTCCATGCCAAAATTATATTTTGTCTACCGGAAGTCATCCATTTGTAACTTTTCAACAATTCGGATTGTTTTCGAGTGCTTAATAATTTCATAATTTTTGAATATTCTTACCTTCAAGTCCTCCAGCTTCTCCTGCGTCACTTGGTTTAAGATGCTTCGGAATGAAGCACTCATTTTGGCAATTGGTTCTCAGCTTCCTACAATGATTAATCAAACGTTGATTCACTCAAATCGGAATTAGAATTGTTGCACTATGCCTGGTAGCTGAATCAGACTGTTTTTATCTTTCAACTATCCGGCCTTTTTATCTTGTAAAAACGAAATCCTTGCCAATTTTGTTACTGACTCAGCCACTCAGCTATCGATTTTCTGTAAATGAGTCACGGCCTTTTCGTTTTCGTGAGTTTCCGTTCAAAGTTAAAACTAAAACTCCAATTTATGTGCGAATAAATAATGTAACAGTTGATTGCAGAAAAAGTTTTGAGTAATTTATGAACTTTTGAAGTAAAATTGTGCAACTTTAGAGTAGAATTACTTACGTTTAAATCCTTGATTCTGTTTTGTAGGCGTTGTTGCTAAGGCTGTTTTTGGGTTTAGTGACTGTGGATGACTAAACCTTTGTTTTAATCTGCATCTTGATTATTTTGTTTGGCTTTGGAAGTGACGAAAACATCCGATTTATTCCTATGCACAAAAAGTCGACTGGAGGTCTTTCCAAGGTTGGTTTTTTATATGGAAAATATACCAGATGCGATGATCTTTAGGATGTGCAATGTGACCTTCACAATGGTGTAAATGCACAGGAATAATAAAAAAAAAATTGGTTTTCGATGTAATACTATAAATAAGTGTTGACTTCACTCTACTGGTTATTTTTAATAAAATTTTTACAATTACAGCAATTGACAAACGTTGTTTGAATTTTAGATGATGAAAACTGCATGTTTTTATTTGGTAGATTTAGTTCAATTTCACTTCAGTTGTGACAAAGTCGTTTATACGCAGTTCTCTAATTACAATATGGAAATGATAAAATGGTGGCTGGGAGAGAAGCATTGAATCATAAGACGATGGTGAAGAAAAGGATTTTCACAACTTCCTTGAGGCTTTTTGATTTTTATCGAACTTATTTTCATGACAAAAGACAGATTTTAAAGGGAAAAAAATGGCAAAGAAAAGGGTTTGTTTAAAAATGATCAATTCCTTCATCCTTATTTGTTTTGTTAAGGAAATGGATATGCAGGAGTTGGATATCCAGGATTCACCTGATTGGGTGAAAATATTTGTGGAGAAAGTGGTTGTGCATCCTTGAAGTCCCACAGCCTTGGACCATAAGCCGTAGGATTTGAAGTACAAAAGCTCGAAATATCTCTGAGCTCCAGGTACCCTTTCTGTTGAGCATTCAACGTTTCCATCGCAGTAGAGTACTGCGTCCAGGCATCAGGCTTTCCTCCAAGAGCCGAACAGGGTCCCATTCCCTTTAAAAACATAAATAAAAACTCATGATGATTCTTATGACGAATTTGAAGCTTCAAAGCGTTTACTTGTATGAGTTCATTTGGTTGTAGTTTGTTGTCCTTGTTTGTATCCATGTATCGATACATCCAACCCATCGAACCCTCTTCAGTCTTCGTAGTGTCTCGAAAGTGGACCATTTCTTCTCATTTTTAAGAACATTTCATTCAATTATACAAATAACGTGGAACTTTGTTTATAATACCGGTTTGTGATAACTTTCCGTCCCCATCTCGATCCAATACGGCCATGTAGCTCATCATTCCCACCGCAAGTGACTTCAAATTCTCATCTTGCATGTAAAACGGAACATCCGTGTGGCTCAAGTATCCGTCCTTGTTCGTATCAAGAATTTCAAATTCATAAAACCTTCCAGATGCAGGTCTTCTTCCTGTTAAAATTCAAAATTAATCAAAATTAACATTTTTTAGAATGAACTTCGAAATCTGACCTTTTGGATTGGCAAATCTTCTTTTTCGTCCTCCCATTGCAGCATCACGACAAGCTTGTGCTCCAAGAGCCCCTCCAACAAATCCTGCAATTGGAAGTCCAACTGCACAAGCAGCAAACGCTGGGAAGATTCTGAAACATAAAAACATCGTTAAAAGTAATCATTAATTGGGAATTCATTCTTTGTACGCAATTAATGGCGCACATGCTCCAAGTCCTGCAGCTCCAATTCCAAGTACGCTAGAGGCTGATCCAACGGCACAGCCAGCAATTGATCCTGCATTGTTACCCATTATTACACGCCAGGAGTAAAAGTAGAATTGAAAGTTTTGGATTGCTGTTTGGATCAATTTAAACTTTTCCTGGGTCACTTCCGGAGGAAACGTCGAGGTATTTCTTACTAAATGTTTTCATGTGGTTGCTTTTAGTTTTTGATAGTTCCTTGTCCATTTTGAGCTTCCTTGTTACAATAACTTCCTCAAATGAGTCGTATAAGCGCAAGCGTAGTTAGCGCAAATGCCAAAAGTGCCAAAATTGTAAAGAATAGAAATTATAGTTTAGTATAAGGAATAGTTTGGAGAAATTCCAACTTTCTCTACTTTTCCTCAAGTCTTCACACTTGTGCATTCCATTTTTCCTAAAGTATTCCTTATGAGTTACGAAAACCAATTTTAAAGTATTCACTTCAATTACCGATGTTGCCATAGTCGTTTGAAACCACAACATTTTTTAAATGAATAATTCATAGGTACTTTAATTTTATTCAAATTCAAAAAAGTTTGATCACGACACGACAATTTTCTTCATAATCGGCATTCAAGCCAAGCATTTGAAGTTCCCAACTCAAACTCTACTAAATTTTTAATAAATTGACAACCCATTGTCATATATTATAGGAACTAAACTTTTGCTTTATTTCGGTATTGCTGTAATGGGTACTGTTAGTAATAATTCCACTTCAAACTGAGCCTCCATTCTCTTGTTTAATAAAAATTGCCTCATTATTTGAGGGCCGGTTGCTTAATTCACCTCGAACTCACCACAGTTGAGTAGGTAACTAGCTCAAGCAAGCTCCTTCAAAGCAACTCTTCGGGTTGGGTTACTCACATTTGTAAAATGGGAATCCAATTACTGTTGATTTCTATTCTAACCGCAGCAATTGGTACTGTTGGTACTGTGTTCGAATTCAATGATTTCTCAGTGCTAGTGCTTCCTACATTTCACGCTCAAACCAACGTTCCATCTCGAATCAACGACTAGTTTCATTCTTGGTATTTTGACTGGATCACACAACTCAGGAATGGCTGTCATCTTGTCAACGGGAGAGTTGGAAATAGCCAATCAGAGTAGCCACTCGATGGTCACCGTAAGAAATTCAACTTACAGACGTGGCTGCATCATTTACGTAATTCAAACAAGTTTCAAATCTGGATCAATCCCAGCAGAAATCAGAAAAGTAGAAGAAATCTACAGCTTCATAATACAGAGTAACAAGAACAACATCCACATCTGGGTGGCACCGAATGGGTCTCATCTCTATCCCGGGATGGCAACTTATGAGAAAGAAGCAAGAAGAATGACGCGCCTAATAGTTCTTACAATGTATGGAACACTGTACCAAATAGTAGTAGCAGAGGAGCAAAATGTCAAACCCATAATAATGGTTCAAAGCTACTCCATACCGAACATCAAGTTTGTCTACTCCTTCGAACTCAGCAAAAGGTATCATATCGTAAGATCGTAAGTCTTTACAAAGTAATACTTTTGCTTCGGTTTCAGGCTCACGAATCTGGCGGTGATATCAGTTGTAGCGTTGTTATCACATTGGAAAAGTATGAATCGAAATTTTCATGGTAACTACCTCCTTACTAATAGTAAGCATTACGTGATATGCCGAAAGAACAAAGCGATTCATGTTCGACACTACGAGTGTAGGTCTCCCGACTATTACGTTCTGCCAGTCATTATGGATTACTATAATCTAACTTATGAGCGGTTCGGCACTGCCGCGGCAAATGACGCTAAAGATTTACTAAATGATAAACTAGGAGCGTTGATTACGCTATCATTAGAAGAATCCGTTCTGTCCTTGGCTAGATCAAAGGAAGGAGATGTAGGTGTTGTGTCGTACTATAAAAAACCAGTTAAGTTTTTCCTATATTGCCAAAATGGTGATACCAAAGACTGGTTGGATGCTTTGAATATTTTAGCCTTGCTTAATCCTTTCGATCGAGTTACTTGGACACTGGTCTTCATTACTATAGTTTTGACAGCAGTAATTGATTTCAAGACAACATTCATATCAGCCATTTTCTTTAGTATTTGCATTCTTTTACGTCAAGGTGTAAAGCGTTTTACAGTTTTGCTCTGTATTTGGTCCATCGCAGTCACAATGCTCAGGTAATTTACCATACATGCATACAATTACACACTATCCGGGATTATGTACTTTCAGCACTTGTTATGAATGCATCATAACCAGCAGCACGGTTGCCCCAATGGAGGATAAAATCATTGAAGACATGGAAGCAATCCTTGATACTGGACGAAAATATTTGCTAAAGGTCAGCGCTGACGAAGATTTAATGAAGCTACAAGGGTACAAGTCATTGATAGACTTAAGGATATCAAGAGTTAAGGATCAGATCGGTCTTGATTTCTTAACAAAAGTACTCAACGTATCCACTTTGTCAAGATTTGCCAGGTTCCCAGTGACAGAAGAAGATAAGTTAATGGAATTAAACGAGTCTGTCGCGACGAATAATTTTATCGCTTTGCCTGAAGATCAAGTAGACTATGTATCCCGTAGAGTTCAACTAGCTCACCCGAATGTCCAATGTTATGCAGCAAAGAAGAAATCAAAAGTTCGTCACAAATTGTACTATCAAAGTCTTTATCATAACTGCATTGGTTTTGATCGGGTAATGGTCCATTTCCTAATGACAGGAATACAAAAATTCTCCTCTGGATCAATATGGCATTTTCACAAATCAAATTTAATGGTTAAAATATCAAATATGAAGCAAAGTGGGAAGGCATTGAATCCCTTATTTTATAAGAATGCCGTGAAACCATTAACAATGTACTCAAAAATCCTCCTGCCGTTCACCCTAATTGTTATTTTTGTAGTATGCTGTCTAACTGCGTTGTGTTTCGAAGTAATTTGGAAATCATTTATCCGGTCACGTGTAGTATTCAATTGCTGGTGTTTGACTAGTTAGATAATTGATAGTGTGTCAGTGTACTAGACAACTAGCAATAAATGTTGGAATAAATCCTGTGGAACTTCTAAAAATAGTTTTGAAAATAAACAATCTTGAGAAGCTTTTCTAAAAATAGAAATTGATCTTGCTCTGCGTCGTACTTTCACCATCAGGTTATTCACATGCCTACGTCATTTGAGCCTTTCTCCTTGTAGCCAGAAAGAAAAGCACAAATGCCAGGGCAAATAATTTCTTCAGCACAAAAAGCAGATCAATACTTTCTACGCCGAGTCCTGTAGCCAATTTGCGTCATTTCTGCCCCAATGAAAACCTCATTCAGCCTCGCAAAGGTAGATTCAGTTTGCAAGAGATCCTCTTGCCGGAAAGTTCTGTAGTAAAATATTTGTAACCTTTCCAAGTCTAGTTTGCATTGTTAGAAAACTATCAAAATTAAAAGATGACAATGCAAGTGCAGGCTAAGGTCATCTTGAATAAGGATTCCTACTTGTCTGGGGAAACAATTCGAGGCCAAGTTGTTCTTATGAATGACACCGGAAGCTGTAAACAACTGAGAAAACGTAATTCAATTACAAAATCCCTATGATCAAAATTACAATTTGGAATTGCAGGAATATTCGTGTTATTACATGGCTCTTCTGAAACGAATTTGGAGGGAAGAAGAGTTGTGAATGAAAACTCTGCAATGGTGTGGCCATCCAGAAGGCACAGCAGCGGCCATGAGGTTTATTTGCTTAGCAAGTGCTACCTGACACCCGAAGGTAAATTCAAAAATCAAAGTTCATTATTATTCTCATCATCGTGTCCTTATTAGACTCAACAGCAGTGGAAATAGCACCTGGTCAAAATGGTTTTCCATTTGAATTTATACTACCAAGTCATCTACCTTCAAGTTTCCAAAGGACACTCGGGAAAATTCAGTACAATGCAGCAACTTCCGTTACTGTATATGGGAACTCCATCTCCTACCCATGCTCACACTCTGTCAACTTCCGGGTTACAAATTGTCAAGACTTGAACCTCAGTTCAGTCGCTGGCCTCAACTCGTTCTTTTCCTTTGAAAAATTGGTTCAACTCATGACGAAAGGGAAGATTCCTACCTACGGTGTCATTCAAACCCAAGTTAAAATTCCAAAGCAAGGATTCATCCCTGGACAAACGATTGCGATGGCCATCAAAATGGGAAACTTGACTCAGAAACGGATCATAAATGTCCGAGTAGACTTGAGAAGGGTAAAGTTATCAGTTAGAATCTGGGAAGAAGAATTTCATTAATATTTTTACAGGAGGTAAAATACGCTTGCGTCGCTGGATCCATTACTGAACCGGAAGTTGTAGCTTCCTGGTCTGAGGGAAGGGAAGTTCGGAGTTCTGCCACGTATCAGGATTTCGTCAGCCTCTTGGAAGTTCCTGCATGGACAGTCCCTACTTCCACTTCCAGGAATCTCATTTCCATCAACTACTGTGTTACCGTAAATCCTCAACAATTGAGGAATAATTCCAAGATTACATTTTTTTTTAATTTTAAAGGTAAATGTGCAGCTCGACTTTGCCCCGAATTTTCTTTCGGTGGGGAAATTCCCGATTATCATTGGAACAGTTCCGCTACGCCAGCTTGAACCAGGCAATCATAGAGGAGGGAGTTTACATGATCCGCGACATGAGCGAAATCGGCGTTTACTGCAACTACTAGAAGGGGAACAGACTGATACCCCGACACTACCATCAGAGGTGGAAGAAACCGAAGCAGATGAAGGCATAGACATGCGTAAGTATTTTTAATTTTAATATTCTTACGTTAATTACTGATGGAAGTAAACTTTTAACTTGCAGCTCCAACATATTCAGAAGCATTGACAATGGGAGCTACGTGACTGGAGATTATTAGTGCAGAATCCAACTTTAAATTAGAATTTATCATAAATGTGGTCAAGAATTGCTTAATCAGTGTACTTTACACATTTCAATCTCAAGGCTTCAAATCACTTCAGCCAAATTACTTAGCCAAATAGCTTTCCTCCAGTGTCAGAAATGTTACTAAATTTTTTTGTTGCCAAATGCTATGTACTTTCAAAATGTTTGTTAAATACTCTGCCCATTAAATGTGGCATTTGATGGTACACTTAAGGTCCTTTATTATCACGGACAACCAATCCTGAAATCTTGAGCTATAAATTACTTCTAAAAATAAACAATTTATCATCTAATTCTAAAAATAGAAACCGTTCATCCTGTCTGCAGCGTAGTTTCTTTACCAACAGGTTGTTCCCATACTGACGTCATTTGAGCTTTCTCGGTAAAAGTGAAAGCCTTTAGGTCTGAGAAAATCAATACATTCAACGCTCCTCTTTTCCTTATTTGCGTCAATGTTTGCAAACACGAGGGGCTTATTCATCCTAACCTTACACTGTGACTTAGTTCTTGGGAGATCCTCTTGCCGGAAAGTTTGCCAGCAGCACAATTACACTTTTTTTAAACAGTTTCATTGTTATTTTGCTCGTAATAAAAATGAAGGTGTTGGCTAAGGTCATCCTGAACAAGAGTTCATACTTATCTGGAGAAACCATAAGAGGTCAAGTTGTTGTGATGAATGGCTCAGGAAGTTCCAAACGATTGAAAGAGCGTAAGTCAAAGGAAAACCTTTTACTTGCCCAAAGTATATTTTGTTTTACTTTGCAGGAATATATGTCCTATTTTATGGCTTTTCTGAAACGAATTTGGCGGGAAGGAAAATCGTGAATGGAAATTCAGCCCTGGTGTTCCCATCCCGTAGAAACAGCACCGGCCACGAAACGTATTTACACACGAAATGCTACCTGACACCCGAAGGTAAAAACCAAATAAAAATGAAGTTCATTCGCTACCGTATTAATCGCTTTCCATTTTAGATCCAACAACAGTGGAAATAGCACCTGGTCAAAATGGTTTCCCTTTTGAATTTGCACTACCAAGACATCTTCCTTCTAGTTTTCAAAGTCCACTTGGCAAAATAATATACGAAGCTGCCATTTCATTTATCTTATTTACAAACTACAGTTCAAATGTTGGAACGTTCGCATGCGCACATTCTTTCAAGTTTAAAGTAACAAATTGTCAAGACTTGAACCTCAGTTCAATAGCTGGACTCAATTCGTACTTTTCTTTTGAAAAATTGGTTCAACTTGTCCGGAGAGGGAAACATGAAAGTACTTATGGAGTAATTAAGACACAAGTTAAAATTCCAAAGCAAGGATTCACTCCTGGACAAACGATTGCAATGGCCATTCAAATTGGAAATTTGACTGCAACTCAAGTCATAAATGTTCGAGTAGACTTGAGAAGGGTGAGTTGTCAGAATGTTGTCAGTTGAGGAATTTCTTAAGAACGCGGATTTTTGTAGGAGGTAAAGTACGCTTGCGCCGCTGGATCCGTCACTGAAGCTGAAATTTTAACTTCATGGGCTGAGGAAAGAAGAATCCGAAGTAGTGGCAGGCACCATGATTTCTTCAGCCTATTAACAGTTCCATCAGTGACACTCCCCACTTCAACAGGATCTACGAATCTCATCTCAATGAAATACTTTGTTACCGTAATAATTCTAAAACTTGAATTCTGAAAGATGACTTTATTTAGAATCATTCTAAAATGTTGTCTTTTACAGATAAATGTGCAGTTGGACTTTGCCCCTAATTTTGTGTCAGTTGGTAAAATTCCGATCATAATCGGAACAGTTCCCTTGCGTCAGCTCGAGCCGTCCAATCCTAGGGGAAGAAGCATGCGCAATTCACGGGAGCAGAATCGGCATCGACTGCAAATATTAGAAAGGGCACACAGTGATGCACCAACTTCTTCATCCAGAGTTGAAACTCAAATTAGAGACATGCGTAAGCTTTCTTGTTTTCAATTGCGCTAAAATTGCAGAATTATTTTATGATTTTGAATAGCTCCAACATACTCAGAAGCTGTAACAATGGAAACTACGTGACGATGGAGTTGAAAACTTTAAGTTTAAGTTATGGCTAGATTTGTTCTTATACTTTTGATTCTCACCTTCATTAATTAGTAAAGTTGTAATATTCCAACTGAATACATGCTGAATTCATGGCCTTTACTCTCACTTTGGAGGCTTAACAAATAACTTTTACGTTAATTATTATTAGTCAGCTACAATAGGCAATACAAATATTTGAATTACCAAATTGACGACACTGTTCGACAATAGTTCGAGTATGCAACTTTCCTTTAATATAAAAATAGGAACACCTAAACTTTAAATGTGTTTTTGCTAAATGCTTATTTCTAATATAATGTGTTGTGCTTAGAGCAGGGATTCCTCACCAAATGGACAGAGGCCAGAAAAAACATGAGAGTTATAAAGTAGTAATTCTTCGTTTTTCCAAAAACTAAAAGACTAACATCTCCCCTTTCCCAATTCTATCTTGCAAGTCGTCGGATTTACAAAGTCGTTACTGTGCTGATCTCCTGTAATTCGCACTGTGAGAGATGTCGCTTTGGTTAGATGCAAAACGAACAAATTGAAACCGCTGGAAACAATTACATAATGGTACAAATGTTATCGGCCCCGTCGGGTGCCACATAAGATAATGTGAATTGACCTCACTCATAACTGAACCTTACTTGTAAAACGCTTTTACTTCATCAGTACTTGAGCTGTTATTTATTTTTGAGAGTTTTAAAGACAAAGTACACGTGGGAGTATGTCAAAAGGTAAGAAGTTTTTCAAATATTGATTCATTATCCATAAGAAATTAATAGATTTGCTGAGAGGGGAGAGAAAGAGCAATTTCACTCTTTTGGCTCTGTGTTAAAACAATTAATTTAACTGAGTAAACCATCTTCACCAACAAAAGCCCGACACCCATAGACAGAGTGAAGCCTC
>VNWY01001460.1:0-15056 GCA_009869845.1 Pseudachorutes palmiensis | reverse complement strand
TACCCACATGTGGAGTTTTACCACACAAGATAAACTAGCTAAGAATCCAGTTTCGTTTTTAATGTGGCTAGTGAAGGAGCATCGCTCAGAATATGTGGAGGAAGATCCTTGCTAATAAGGAAGCTTGTCACCATTCTCCATTTTCCTATTATTGTGATTACAATTATTTCGTAAGCTCTTTTTCTTCAGTATTAATCTCACCACTTACTTGCTCAATGTAAAGATTCTCGTGTCACCCGAGAGCCAGCAACTGCGATAACGAAGGTCAAATTAGCCATAATCCACTGCAAACCACAAAAACCCGTCCAATTCTTATCCTTTTGTCTTGCAAATTGCAATTTAAACCCAGATCAAACCAATTAGCTTACATGCATTTTACATAACAAAGGAGTCTGATTTATTGCAATCCTGTCCCCATTCTACATCATCGCTTCATCGCATGGTATTCAATGGTATTCCCCAAAATCCTAACTCGATTTGTCAGCGTTAAAAGCTTTTGTTAATTGAATGTCACTTTGCGACGGATCATTTCTCCACGTTCAATAGTTGCTATGTGGATGCATGCTAATTTTGATGAGAGTTTTGTCTCTTGCGTATCCTCGATTTGACTTCATTCTCTTTCGAGAACTCGACTGGACTGGTTCAATTTCCAGATGCGATTGAAGCAGTGAACAATACAAGGAAAAACCAATTGTCATATTGTTAGAGCAAGAGGTAGAAAAGTTAATTTTAGCTTGTTTTCCTGTCCACATGAGAATTATTCATAAGCTACGCACTGAAAGCTAACTTTTTGGAACCTAAACAAGAATTAGACCTAGTTTTCCTACTTTCTATTCCCAATTAACATTTCAACTCCGACTCCTATTGGTAGATTTTTGGTGGAAGCGATGACCGATTGTAGTCAGCCACAATGGGAAGCCGCAGCTGGTGCTGACGGGTTGCTGACGGTTTTTGCTTAAAATACCAAACGCTGCACCTCGTATCTCCTCATTTCTGGTCAATCTGTCACCCAGTTCACTTCAGAAAAAAAAACCCTGCTCCAATTGAATGACAATTTTAGCGCATTAATTGAGCAATCAGTAATCAGTTAATTATTTTTTGATTTGACAGTTCTCAGTATTTGAGATCTTTGTGAGTGCTTGTGATCGTCGTGAGGGGAGGAGATTGACCAATCAAGGTTTGGACGCCGATGGCAGATTTGCTAAATGAATTCCAAGAATGTGAACCAGTTCAGGTAAAGAAACAACATTCGAGCATAATCAGTTGACCTCGTTTTGACCAAAATCTTTTCATTCCATAGCTGGAGCCATTCATCCACCAAGTTGGTGGCCACTCCTCAATTCTTTGTCTGGATGAGCGAACAGTTTGCAAGCCTCATATCAAACAGGAAGTGAAGTTTTACGAAACTCTACCGTATTCTATGAAAAAATTCACACCGGAATATCGAGGAAGCGTTCAAGTAAGATAATTTGTGTCTAAGTGCCCCAGTTATATTTATAGATTTGTTTATGTCAAGCTCAAGACAAAGGGCAATGAAATGTTTAAAAATCCTTTCTCTCACGAGTGCTTGGCCAGCAGAGAGATCAACGTTTTATTAGCTTATGGAAAATTTTAGTAGGCGTGGTGAACTGAATGAGAAGGGGGTTCAATCGAGGTTAATTTGGATTTTGATGCTGGTCATAAACTAGGAATTAAAGTGTGCTTGACCCTTGGAACTGATTCAAAGTAGGTCAACTCTCTTTGTTGTCCCACACACGTCTCACACATTTTGGCAAGATCTAATTCTGAAAATGAATGAGGATGATATGCGTTGTGAATTTAAATCAGATGATGCAATTGGGAAGAGATGTTGAACACATTTCCTCATTCCACAATTGTTTATGGGATGGAGCTTTGGAATTTACTCTTTAAGATCCCTATTGCTGTAGTCAATTACGAAGCGAATGTCCCCATTGTTGCGTTATCCATATATGTAAATCCAGTTACTTTCTGATTTACAAGTTATGCGTCACTCGCGACACGCGTATGGGAGAGGCTATTATGCTTCTTTCGGATGTCTGAGACAACCAAAGCAAGCCATATAAGGATGCACGTCATTTTATGGATAAGTAGTTTGAATTTCATGAAGTATATTAAGTTTCAATTGGATTTTTCCAGGTACGTTTTGAAGAGGATCAGGATGGTTATATTCGTGTAGCAGCGTACCCCCCGAAATCCTTCCGTTATCAGGTTCCGAGCAAGAAGAAAGCCAAACGAAGGTGAGTGACGCTTGATAAGCTTGACCTTGACCGTGACAATGGAAACCGCTTTATACTGATAAAGTTGAAGAGCCTAACTTCCATGACATTGTGCAACTAGGAGATAACGACTTTCTTTTATGTGGAGGGCTAATGACGTCAGATTGCGAATCCCTGATTTGTTTAAGCTCAGCAAAGCATATGAGTTAAACGAGGCAGGACAGCGTGAAAGGAGCACCCGCATTTCTGGAATTTTCCTCACCGATGTCCCTGAGTGGACTGCCAATATTTTAGAACCCAGCAGCTGGGAATTTCTTTTGTTGGAATGAAAGGGACAGATGTGGGAGTCTTAATTGACGGTGTTTGTTTTTGGATTTCAGGCGAATTCGTCTCAAGAATTCAGGGAGCATTGAAATTGAGATTGAAAGTGAGCTGAAGGAAACGTTTGCAGAAGGGGAAGGAACTGTTGCATCATCAAAAGTCCGGGCCCCACACAATCCGTGGGTTCTTAAATGTCACAGGGATCACTTGTCAAAACTGCAGAAGAGGGGCCCTTCAGCCCAGCCGAAGGAATCTCACACGCAAAGTGAGTCACGTTGTCAAATGCTTGAATTTCATTGAATTTGACATTTGATATTTATTCAATCATGTAGAGTTTGTATTGCTGGAAAACTTGACATCGCGGTTCGAGTATCCTTGCGTTCTAGATTTGAAAATGGGCACTCGTCAGTACGGAGATGACGCTACGCCGAGTAAAATCGAGCGGCAGAATGCAAAGGCAGCTTCTTCAACTACGGTCCAACTTGGAGTGCGCATTTGCGGAATGCAGGTACGCCGTTTGTTTATTATGTAAAACGTATATTTTAGGAATACAGGTGCGCCATTCATTTCCCATAAAACGTATATTTTTGGACAATGAGTACGCCATTGATTTCCTATTAAAGTCTATTTTGGGATTCTCGAGGTTTAGGTCAGGTGTTTATTGTCTACACCAACACATTTAACTAGGCATCAACAGGACAGGGCCAAATCAAAATTCTCAAAAAGGGATGGCGTCTGTAAACATTTGTGAAATGTCTCTTTGGCACTTGCCCCAGAGAAACTTTTAATAGACTTCTTTCTATTTTATTTTCGCAATTTGGATGAGGAGCCGCTCCCGTCACGCTTGTAACTACTGGCAGATTGCCCTCATCAAGTCTAAATCTTCATCTGGTTTTCTTTGAATGGTTGCAGGTCTACCAAGTCAACACTGGTAAATTCAAGTGTCGCAACAAATACTACGGACGAGAACTTGGTGTCGAGGGATTTCGTGAAGGGCTTAACGAGTTTCTCCATAATGGAAACCGCCTTCGAACTGATGCTCTTGTCCCATTGGTGGAAAAGTTGGAAGAGTTGAAGGCAGTTCTCCAGAGCTTGGATACTTTTCGTTTCTACACGAGTTCACTCCTCCTCATCTACGAAGGACTGGATCCTGAATTATGTGGAGACAATGAACTCAATGGAATTGAAAATGCAGTCGATGTAGACATGGACACACCCACAACTCCACAGATTCCCAAACTTTCCAAGTCTATTGACAATTTCCTTCGGACCAAGAGTCAGGATGAAGCAGCAGGGGAACGGGCCCTTCTCAAGCTCACAAGTACCTCAGCTGAGGGTTTGTCCAGTTCTGGAGTGGCAACTGGTCGCGGGAGCTTGAGTCGTGGTTCCACTCCGAGCACTTCGTCTCTCTCTGCTGAGTCAGTGGACGTTCGTCTCATTGACTTTGCTCATGCCACTCATAGTGGTTTGGATTTGGGCCATTCTGGAAAGACGCATGCTGGAGCAGACACTGGATTTATTTTTGGGCTTTCCAATCTCATCAAAGAACTCCAGGATATCATCGACGCCAATTCTTAAACTCCCTCTCAAAAGTAAAGTAGGCCCGTTTTATTCGAATCAGCCACACTTCGTTTACTATGGTTTTTATAATTACGCTGTACACTATTGCGCAATGTTTATTATCGTCATTTCTGTAAATATTTTTTATAATTTCAATCTCTCTTTAGTAGTGTAGCAGCAATTAGTATTTTCAGTTTGGAGGTGATTATAAATATAGTCATGATTTGTCAATCCCTTTGCTCTCTTTCCCTGTTGTAATTTACCCTACCCTCCCAAATAGAATCAAAAGAACGCTTAGTTAGTGAACATTCCTCGCAGGTAGAAAGAAATGGCGTATAACCATGATTTATGAACTTATGATTTCAAATGATTTCAAATGATTTCACTATACTGCAATGCGAACGTATACAAAGACAATGAGGGATACACCAAAACCGAAATCTGTTACCTGTTAATTAGTGGTTAATTAGATGGAATTATTTTAAGAGAACTATATACTATTCTCATATTCCATGTTAGATATGAGGATTCAGTGTGATTTTGGCTGCTAAATGTGAACATATATATTCCTGTTGATGTCTACTGAATTTTATCCGGTGTGTCAGGTTAATCTCTCAATTAATTAATTGTGGTCTAAAATAAATTTAGCGGATGCTTACTGTGTGTTCATAATACAAAACAATTCTGAATTTTATTCAAATAGCGATTTAAACCTCATTTAGTATCCAGGCTTTGGTCGCAATTGGCGTTGGTCTCTGACGCCAGAGCGGACAGACCGGCGTTTTCCACCACCCCATCGCACGCCAGTGGCACGGTTGACACGCAGCTCATCGTCATCTTGGTCGTTGTCATCATCACGCTCACTGTTGGCGTCCAAATCATCAGTGTCTTCGTCCTGATCCAAGGCCTCCAAGTCTCTCCGCCATTCCCCTTGAACGACCCCAACGGAAAGGGCAACGAGTGCAATCCCAATCAAAATAGGAATAGAGTTCATGCTGCAAAGTCAATTCCAAGACTAATTTGTTTGTTTATTAATAACTTTTTGAAGATGAAAGTACCTGATGAGAGAGAGAGATCAGAGAAATATGTCGACTGAAAAGACAAACTTGGTTTGCATAATTAATTGGACATCGCTCTTATTTATAGCAAGGATCTAAAAGGAAACTGATTAGTTTTAATTTTGCTCATTTGTAACTAAGTCTTAGCAGAGAGTAAACGGTGTTCTTTTATTATAAGGAAGATGACTTTTGAAACATGTATCAGTCCATCTAACCACAAACCAACATCCGGGTAAAAGTGGATTTCTGATTAATCACGGCATCAAAAAAAGTTTCGGAGATTTGCAGTTAGCAAAATGACACCAGTAATGATTAGACAGACGCCTGAGTATTTTGAACGGCGTCTGTTAATGCCAGCCATTATAGTTTCAGCGAAACCAAATAAGACCTTGTGGATAATTCTTTGGAATTGCATTTCCTTGAAGCTTATGATGGCGCCTGTAGACATCGGCTTTAGAATTTGATTCAGTTTACTCGAGTTAAACTCGTAGATGTTTTTATGCAGTTTGGTATTTGGAATTGATCCAAAACATTTCGCTTGGGTTGGTGTTGTGGGTTTTAGATTGAAGATAAGCGTGTCTTGACCTCCGGTTACTTGAGATTCCACACAATGAAAACGATCCGAAAATAATCTTTTGACCGCATAAATTAAGGAAATGTTACTCGAAGGCGAGTGTTTAAATAAACCAACCAATCCCGTGTGAAGGAGACACAGCAGAAACAAGAGCAAATTCTCCCTTTGCGAACTTTCACCTGGATTAACCGAATTCTGGGATGTCGCTGGTCTTCGTCAATGCCTTTCAGGGTTTTAGCTCCGAAGCGACATTCACTTATGTTATTTTGCTCTAATTCTAATGTCTTCCGATTTCGTCTGCTTGCCACTAAAGACTAAACGACTAAACCTATGGGCATCTGAAATAAGAACACCTCGTCAGCTTCTTGCATTTTTTTATTACATTTCATTTTTGTATGTTAGTCGAAAAGCAAAAGTCTTAGCATTGCTTGAAGAACCGCTTGACAAACACAGTTTTCTAAATATTTTTAGTGGCGCAATCACAGTTGCGCTTAAGTGCAGCCAGAAACTATGTCGCATTCGTTTGTAGCCAAGCAAAGTTCACAAACAGTTGAGACCTTGTCCACAAGAATATGCGCAGTTGAAGTGGATTTCGGGTTGTAATAATCAGTAACTTTGATTTGTCCTTTTTGGCGTGAGACAATCATAAGATGCTTGTATACGGGCATCTTTAAGCATTGCACGGTTGTGTCCAAGCGGTCAAAGTAAACATTGACCTTCGATCTCCTTTCTTTGACCTCAATTCTTTCAACGTTCTCATAACCTCGCCTTGATTGAAATGGTCCAACGAGTCCTTCCACTTCTTCTTTTTCAAAAAGAAACGCATTAGGGAGTTTCGCCTCCAGTATTACTTGCCCAGTAGAGGTATCATTTGCCACCACGCACAGGTCCAGATTGTAAACGTCTTCCTTATCAGAATCCTTGCTCTCTGTCAACTGAAATGTTCAAAGCTTGAGTTTATAACATGTTCCTGTGGCATGAGAAAGCTTTTTTGAACTTACCTTTCCAGTGATGGAGTAGTAGTTAATATTTGCTGGCGGTCTCTGCGTGTGGTAACCTTCGCTGTAATCCAGGTAGACTTTTCCAGTACCCCTCACAAAGATTTCAAATTCGTTGTCCTCTAGATCATGGGGCAGGAAGACATCGTGAAGAACTTCAGAATTCTGACGATTAATCACAAGTTCCCGGATCGTGTCTCTCTTCGAGCGAACAAGGACACTCACTTCGTCCTGGGCGTTGAGGAACATGGTGCGCTGTGCATACTTGGACAGGGCGGTGAAGGCAACTACAGTGTCTTGGGTGGATTTAAAGCCTCCACCTTCACTCTTCTGTCTAAGGAGCCACTTCACGATAGGAAGGCTTGATGCTGCTGAGGACTTTGACTGCCACATATTTGCTAAGAGCGCATATGCGGTCATTTCAACGGACATCGCAGACGTAGTTGGCTCAGCGGTTGTGAGATCCATTTGCCACCATTTCATCGCAGGATCTTCCGTCTTCCAAGCTTGTTTGTCCATTTTAGCAAAAAAGTCATGTCGACTTGGATCTCCGGCAGCTGCTAAAGTGGCAGTCACCAAAACTAAGCTGTAGGGATCTGAATCCATCAAGCTGCTCTCCGAAGAAATGAATTTGAGACCCTTGATTTTGCTCGCTTCTAGTTGGAGCTTGTCAGTGGCTGAGAGCTCAGAGGAAATGGAGGCAGATATTTCGAGTAACGCCAAAGTTACATAAGCTGTGAGAGAGTACTTGACCGAAGTCCCGGTAGCAATTCCGCCCTGCAACCTTTCACGGTAGTAAATGGGGTCACCCTTCTCAATAAATTCACCAGTAAGTCCGTTCTGTTGGGTGAGAAGATACTTGAGCCCTTTAACCAAGACACGTTCAGTGTCAACCTCAATGTATTTTTTCGCTTGGGAGAGACAGCGTAGAACAAAAGCTGTGAGCCAAGTCGACCCACGGCGTGCTGCTTGGCCATCAAAGAAGTACTTGAAAGACCCCTCATTAAAATTGAAAAACTTCATTTGATGTTGGTATCCAACTTGCAGATGATTGATGATTTGGCCTTCAGCCGTGGGGTCATTCTTTTGAATCGCCCTGAGCCAATCAAGAGCAAGTATGTTTGGCACAAAGATCATCATGGATTGCTCTCCGCAGCCTACTGGGAGTTTGATAAGAGAAGATACTCCTTGCTGTGCATCTGGTATTGGGATTCTAGCTTGCATTGGACTTCCGGAGACTGAGAGCTTATGTTGTGTATCCTTCCGAACACGAGTTTTCTTTATGGTGATTGTTTGGTTAGCTGTTGGGGACTTTCCATCAAATAGCGTCTGGGTTTTGGATTCCCACATTCGGACACCCGGGAGGTCAACTCGAAGGGAACGTAGAATTGCATCTCCGGCGGAGTTTGTGACAGCTTTGAGGTTCAGCGGTAAGTTTCCTCGGACTAGCGGCGTAATGACAAAACTCACAACTCCAACTTCTTCGTTCTTGACAAGGAGCCTTCGGGTTACGTTTTGTTCCTTGTTCCGGGAGTCAATGAATTTAAAGTTCTCTTCGTCATTGAAGAACGTGACTTCGGCGAGCACATCGTAACCCAAGTAATTGTGCACCATGGCCTTGAGTTCAAAGATGTCTCCTTTAATGACAGAGTAAGGTAAGTGGAGAGTAAGGAAGAACGGACGAAAGACCTCTAGGATGGAGGGCATTGGTGTTACGGCAAGACCACTTTCACGATGAATTGAGAGAGCGGTGACGCACCACGACGTTATTGTGTCTGGAACGACTGGAACTCCTTTCCGGTAGACTGAGGTGAAATCAGCTGCTTCTATTTCCTTCCACAGCCATGTTTCCGGGAAATGTGTCCGTGTCCGGATGACGCCTGTAAAGTCGGGTTCATCTGAGATGACAGGACGGTCTGCACTATCAATCTCATCATACATTTCTGCCCCATTCCCAGCTGCTCTTTTCGGTCGACGGTCTTGTCCAGCGTCTCCATTCGTCAGTAGATGGAGTCCATGATCAAAGAACTCTGCCAATGCGTCTGAGCTGGTGTGAGCGGGAACTGATGATGATGACGTTTGGTACTCGTGATAGAATGGGTTGTATGGAACTGTGCTTGGATCAATGTCATTCATGGCGGAGTCACGTGACAGCAATAGAAGAGATAAGTCAATTCCACGGATCCCAACTGTTGAACCCGGATGGGTTTTGAAAGGAATCGTGAGATTCGTTCCTGGCTCCACTCGACGGTTCCGCTCACTCCCCTGTTCTCTCAAATTCATCTCTACGTAATTGTTTGTGGATAGTCGAGTGGAGGCTGTGATGAGACTTCCGCTGGGTCCATGATAGAAGTAAACAATTAGACGGAGCTGGGAGTAGTGTTTGTTCTTCGGAAGATGGACACTTATGGCTCCAACTTTACTCGGTTGATCAGGGTTCAGTGTCGTTGAGACATCAGTTTGAAATCCAACAATTTCAGTTCCACTCCAAAGGATGTAATTGACCTTGGTAAGGATAACACAGGATGCCTTCAGATTTGCTGTAATCTTTGCACCACGAATGAATTCTTCTGGGCTTCCACCCGCCGTGACGTCCAAGTAGTATTGCCCACCCGGGGCAGCTTTGAATGGTCGTGGTACTGGTAGCGTCAGTTGAACGCTTTTGTATTTAACCTGGATGCTTTTGAAATTTAGAGGGGTAGATGGAACATTTACAGTAAAAGTGACGATTCCATTTGCTGGAATGACTGAGCTTTGAATCACCGGATTCTGAGATTCAACTTGACTGGTCAAAGTGACTGCATCCGGTTTAAGATCACTTACGGGTAAATTTTGGTAATCTGCGACAGCAAATCTCAACACAAGTGGAATCGTAGGTTTGTAAACCGGAGTAGGATTTAGCCAAGTTATTTTAAAAGGATCCTCAAGAACGACTGGGATTTTATGAACGGCAGTCTGAAATCTTCCTGTCTTCTCTTCAGTCACGTTTGCTAATAGATTCAGCATCATCCCTTTCACAAGGTTTCTGCCTCCGAGGTTTCGAACTGCATCAAACGTGAATAGAGCCTTCCCATTGGTCAAGACTAGAGTCTGAGTAAAGTTCGCAGTTGGGGAGTCTTGATTGTAAATTGACAGCGCAAGTCGTCCGTTTAAGTTCCTTCCGTAAGTATACGAAGCTGAGACGATGGCTGTAAACTTAGGATTTGCGCTCGTGACGTATGGTGGATGCACAGAGAATCTGAGCCCGAATTTCGGCAACACGTATTTTTCAACTAAGAATTCTCTTGTGTGAATATTGGAATTCGCTTCCACAGTTATCTTCCATTGTCCCAGCGTCAGCTCATGTGCAAGGGTTAGTCGGATTTTGAGCAAACCATTTTGATCCATTATGAGTTTATGCTGATTGTTCTGATTAGGCCATTGATTCATTTTGATTCCGAGTGGGTCCTGAAGAGTAATCTTCAAGTTCTCTGTGCTCAAATAAGGGAGATTGTGTTGGTTCTAGAACTATTAACCGGAGGCGGACGACGTCACCGGGTTTGTACGCGGGTTTGTCCATCTGAAGAAAAATCTTTGAATGTTCTGGATCATGCGCATGGGATCTAAGTTGAAGTGTCATTCGCCTCAACTCCACGTGTGTGTCCGGATTCTCGACAACGAGGTCACACCCGATGTAGTTTTCCTTCACCAAATTTTCGGGAGTCATAATATTCCGCCAGTTTGGTTTCATTTGCCTTAAGCCAGAATTTGGCTATGTCAATCTGCAGCGTCGTTAGATTAGAAACCAAAGGATTTGGTTTGCATCGAATGGAGGCAGAGATTGGAGATGCTGCAGCTCCAGCTTCGGTTGAATCTCCGACAAAGAGTGTCGTGTAAGTCGAAGATGGGTAAATCTTTTGTGGGGCAATCAACGTATAAAACCGATTTACTTCTCCGGTAACAACGGTAGCAAAGACGCTCACAATCGTTAGTAGGAGACATGTTTTCGATATGACTCTTGCCATCTAAAAGGCCATAATTTTATAANAATCAACGTATAAAACCGATTTACTTCTCCGGTAACAACGGTAGCAAAGACGCTCACAATCGTTAGTAGGAGACATGTTTTCGATATGACTCTTGCCATCTAAAAGGCCATAATTTTATAAAATTCATTTAATATGGTTAACGTGTAATTATGGAAATATTAAGTTACCTCTAACGAATTTAATAGTGATTTATCCCGTTCCAGAAGGCATGAGATTTCTTAAAGTATCGTTCAAGAGCTAGAGACTGTTTAAAGTATCAGCAAAGACGGACTTTTGATTTTATAGGATTTAAAGCGCCTCACTGCGTACCATTTAGTTTATTTAGTATCATCATTTTCCCGGGAATGATAAACTGTTACTGAGAATTACGTTTAATCTTAGGTCAGGAGACCATAAGCTAATTTTAATTTAGCTGTTTCATTTGCATATGGAAAGACATTTGATTCTATTTTTGCAAAACTCTTCTGAGAATTGTAGATTAATACATCTTGCTCAAGTTTTGCACAAGTGCAATGGTTTGAGGTACTTTTATGGAAGTGTTATCAACAATGACCTCTAATTTGAACTTCATTTCTTAGGAATTGTGGTATACAGTTTTGAAAGTTAGCAACACATTTCAAGAAACATGAAGATTCTGCTTTATCTTTGTTGCTTCGCCTTTTGCCTTCTCAGATTTAGAAATCTAATTTCCAAGGAAATCACTTTTCCTAAGAGTCCCACATATAAATCTCAGTCTCAAAAATAATGTGATCACAACATTTCTACTGCGCATATCAACCAGTCATCATGTCGCTTCAGCTAAAGTAATCCTGAATAAAAGTCTCGGTGAATTGTTCAAATCAGTCAGTTGTCGTATTTAGTCTCCAAGGATTTTACTAAATATACCAATCTAAATTACCACACCATTAAACGGAGTCATCATAATGATTTTAAAGTTGCAGTTACTATGTGTTGGTGTGCTTATATTACACTGCTGCAGCACGGCGGAAACATACAATTACTGGTATCGAACAAATAAAGGTAGTTCGTCAGGTTAGTTCATCACTGTTTTTCCTTTTCCAAGCTTAATTTGCATTATTTGATTTTGGAATTTTTAAAGATTGGGATGAAGGCGTAGGTGCCAAAATACCTCCATCTGTGCAACCGAGGAGGGTGGTAGCAAAGAATACGGATGGCGGTTCTCAAATCCAGGGTCAAAGATTGGAGACTTTATTTAAACAATGGAGTGCAGGGATTCAAAATGAATTCCTACCAAAATTCCTCCAACTCGTCGAGCGAAATGGACTCAAACTTGGCGACTGTCCAGAGACAACGCTAGGGCTTGAAGCGCTATTGAATAAAATCAAAGGTGGCCTTACTGAGCTGGAACGCAGGGCGAATGAAACTGATTATGATCAGGTTGATGACTACCTGAAGAATTTACTGGTCTTTCGAGACAGATTGAATTTTCTGGGACGGGAAAGTCGGAGCGAAGGTGACCACAGCTGTACTCGATCGTTTCGAGAGAAACATGAAACTGTAACGTATGACGTACAACGAATGGAAGACGTAGCAAAGGTATGCCTAAGTAGTTATCTTGTATGTTATCTTGTATGTTGTAAAGTAAATTGATCATCTCATTTACAAAGTTTCTTCAAAATGTTTCAGGGAAGGCTAAAGGACAAAATTTTAAGAGGAACTATTCAAAATATACAAAGAATGGATGCCGTGGCGGTCGTAGAACCTCTCCGAAGTGTGGAATACCATGACCTTGATCTGTTAATGCAAAGTTTGGTTCAATCCATGCTTTCAAACGAAAGAAGCTTCCAAGAACATTTCACATCCCTTCTTTGGTTCATTGAAACAATCGGGCCACACTATCCAAACGCGACAGAGACGTTGAGTCACTTACTCTTAGACAAATTGAAGGTGTTCAATCTCCTGAGTTCTTCGAGTCTCACGCATCTCGCGTATGTCGTTCGAGCCGTGTCTTCAGAGACGCTCCGAGAAAAATTCCCTCAGCAACTTCAGTCTCTAATATGGGGAAGGACAAGCTGTATTCAGAATCAAAATTCAGGATCAATTCTCCTTGAACAACAGTTACAGCACCGGGAACTTACGGCGAATGCATTGGTAGGAACAAGGTTTCTGGGACACAATTCTGGTGAAGAAAACGTATATGTCTGTGGGTAAGTTGAGAACAGATTTTTATATGTAATCCTTATGCAAAAACATTTAATTCAATCTTTCAGATGGGAAATCCTTCCGACAGTCCGAAGAACTGCTGCCAGGCATATCGCCGGGATTACATTTATGATTCGACGCGAGTTTAGACCAGACACGATATGGAATTTGGGGGTGACAAATCAGAGTATGATCACACTAAGCCCGGCCAATAGCAACGGGAAATTGGTCTGGGAAATCATTCCTGAAGAAAAGAGACCGAATGATTTTATTCTTAAATTTCGAAATGTCGGTTATGTTCGAAATCGTGACGTTGACAATAGTTACCTTTGCGAAGGGGCTACTCCAAATGACGAAGAAATGACGTCTGGAGACACGATGCTTTCCCAATTTCAGAGGACTTGTGAATGGGCTTTGGTAAATTCAACATAAAGTTATACTTTCATTTTAATAAAAATTGTGTGCTGATAATGTCGCGGCATGGATGTCGCCGTATAGTTTGGTTTCTTATTGTATAACTAAATGCAATCCAATGATAAGACTCACTCTAAAAACACTGCTGAATTTATTCAAACAGACCCATTAAGCTATTTGCAAGAATCTCATTTTAAGAATCCAAGCTATGAATCCGTTCTAATACCTAGTTCGACGCTCTTCTCTTCTTCTCCCACCCCATCGCAAACGTGGAACCCTTTTTGCACGTAACTGGTCACCATTGTCCGAGTCCTGATCGTCGGCTGCATCGGCGTCACTGTCATTGTTATCAAGGCCACGGTCGTTACTTTCTTCATCCGAAGCGTCCAAGTCACTCTGCGATTTCCCTTCGATGAAACCGACGGAAAGCGCAAAGAGGGCAAGCCCAATCAAAATGGGAATGGAGTTCATGCTGAAAAGTCAGTGCCAAAATTAGTTTCAAAGTTAATAAATTGTAGCACGTTCAAAATACCTGGTGGTGTAAGGAAATTAGAGAAATATAGAGTGAAGGTTCAAAACTAAGTCTGCCTAATTAGTTTTAAATCCTTCTTATTTATATAAAGAATCTAAAAGGAAAATGATAAGGTTTTTCCTGCTCATTTGTAAGTCTTCGGGGATCATTTATTCACCGCAAACCAACAGCATCCGGGTAAAATTAAAATCATTGATAGGCAATACTTAGCTTATCTTAAAAATTGGCTGACGACCTCCCCAAATGATTTTCTCCGGTGACATTGACGCCCTTAAACATGGCCTCCGCTCATTTTCGTCAGGTTCTAGAACTAAGATTTCATCATTCAGATTCAAGTTTCAAAATAGCAGTCTTGGCCGAGTAGTGTGGTTAAGGCGATAGACTTAGAAATCTATTTCCCTCTGGGAGCAAAGGTTATAGGACCCTTCAGACTGCGAATATTTTTTTGTAACAGTTCTTATTAGGTAATCACCTAGGTGGCAAAGCAGAAAAAGCCTAAAAATATTCTACATTTAAACCATTTTCCCATCATAATACGGCATACCGTGAAAGGCAGAAAGCGGTAGCTTCTTGTAGTTCGCATGCATAGTAATGCAATTCCAGTTAGGGCATGCATTTTGCATTTGATTTATTCAGCCCTAATAAAAATAAAAACTAGAACGTGCAAACTGAACAACATTAAATGAATATAAAGTGATCGGAACACTTCATAAGAATGTATATTCCGTAAGAAACGTCCCTAATTTTAATTTTCAAGTCAAAGGTCATGAACGTTTAAAAATATTGCTGTTTTATTAGTCAAGTAAGTAGAATCCTAAAAGTCCAAACTGTGGGTCATTGAATTCTCCCTTCCCCCAGTTTGGAAAATTGCGGGAAAACTTTTCCCTCTTTCAAAACAAAATCTCCAAAAGTTCTTGTCAATTTAAATTGAATTTTAATTTAACCTCATTCCTAATTAATTTGCATCAAATCCGATTAATTTGGTAGTTGTCTTAACATGACAGGTGTGCCGGTCATCACTGACTTTGGACCAGACTCGGGTGGGCGCATTAAGGTAGGCCATACTACCTACATTATACTGAAGATTGTCTAATTACGATAAACATGTTTTCAAATGGTTCTTACAGGGTATCACTATCATCAAGCCAATCGTGATTGGGAATGTGGCAAA
>VNWY01001458.1:0-15067 GCA_009869845.1 Pseudachorutes palmiensis | reverse complement strand
TTTCTCCATATGGAAAGGGCATGGGTGACTACTTTTTGGAGAAAAACATTCTTTTGACCTGGTTAGAGTTAACCGATTTGACCCATCTTCGAACTTGACCTGTGATGGGACCCCTAGAACTCATAAAACAGAATTGGAAAAAGTTGATCCGTTCGAGAGTTATCGTCTGGACAGACGGACGGACGGACAGACAGACACACTCTTCTTATAAAGTAGCATTCGCTACTTAATAATGAATTATTGTAATACTAAAAATGCTACAACTAAGTAGCTTGACTGACGAACCACAGCAGGAATTCGAAGCGGTTAACCAGCTGTAATTCACCGCTTTCTGTTTTTACGTAAAATAATCGATTGCCGCTATCTCCTGCTTGATCTGCTTCTCAAATATCATTAATTAGCAACCCTATATTAACGATCTGTCCCAAAATTAATTTTGCATTGGTTCCTTTATAATTTGCTCCTCCCAAAATAATATTTGACGGGAAGAGAAACCTTACAGACTGGAAAATTTTTAACTAAAATAAAAGTATTTATAATCTGCTCATAATAATAATCTGCTCATAAACTATTAAAGGAGTTTTACTCGCTCTTTCAATTTTGATGATTATATTCCAGAGGCTACTTTTTATATTCCTAAATTCGTGAAATGTTCATATGAGAGTATTGTATCCATTTTTAAAAAAGTCTTGCTGACTACACTAAGAAATATTGACATAGTGTATTTAGAATTTAGACATTTAGAAAGGCACTTTAGCTTCTCTTAAAAACACTTCAATAATGCACTAGTTTACTTATTTCTCCTTTAATAGAAAGGAGCACAGACGTTTGACTTTTAAGAAAACTTGCTTCCATGTCCATGTCCAGTCATCTGCCATCGTGGTTAATATGGACCATTCATATTTTGAGAATGTGACACCCTTTCTGTTATATTCTCATCTCGTCGGCCAAACGCCATATTTATGGAACAGCAAAAAGCGGGAACTAGTTTACTGTCCGAATGGTCGATGGCGAATTACAAAAACATTTGTGATCCCACACTGCCTTGGAGTAATCACTTTCTTCATTGCCTCTGTCCTTACACAGAAATGGAAATGGTTTCTTTTAACTATTCTGCTCGCATCCTATGTCTTGTGTATTTGCGTCCACTGCAGCATTCACATCATGTTCGTTCAGTTCGAACAGGAATTCTTATGTTTCACCAATAAATGCTTGCGCTCCTTCCTAGGCATTACGGGTAAGACTTTGTAATCATGGCAGTTCAGTCTACCATTTTTTCTTATATTTTATTAATTTATATTATGAGTTGCAGCTTTGTTGAAAAACGTTCCAGAACGTAGAACTTCTGACTGGCAAAAATACTGCAAATGGAACCTCTTTTTCTTAGTATTAGCATCAATTACATCGAATCTTGGCACGGCCGTCTTTATTTTAAATTATGCTGCAGAACTCCTCCGTCCAGTCATCCCTAATTTCTTAGTCCACCTACTGGAGTCACTATGGTTTGTACGCTTATTTCTTGCATTAACACAGTTGTCAATTGCCTCTTTGCTATGGGGAGCAATATTTGCCATCGCTCCCTATTTCTTTACCTTCATCTATTGGTCCCTTTCCATTCTCAAAGAATTAAGGTCAATTGCCTCACGATCAAAAAATACTGGAGATGACACCATTCGAAACATGTTGCTGATCATTTCGTCATATAATAGTATCAAAATCGACATAATTCTTGTCAATGAGCTTGTTCGAAACCATGTTCTCCTAGTGGGTACAAACGGCTTGGGCTGTCTTGTAAACAGTTGGACTGATACTGCACATTGGGTTCCACCATCAGGATCAGCTCAGTTTGGAATCATTCATAGCGACAGCTTCACTGGTAGTTATAGCCACGACTGCACTTGCATTAATATACAGTAAATTTGGAGGCATCAACCAAACATCACAGAAACTACTCAGAGGAATCGACAGAGGAATTCAATTTGCGCAAGTGCCAAAAGCAGATAGAATTCTTTTGCGCAAGTACTTTAATTCCTTAGTCCCATTAAAAATTGAACTGAGCTCGTTCGGGTATTTCAAAAAACAAAATAGTCTGCGCATCGTAACAAAGATTAATGAGCTCTTCCATCAAGTCAATCATGATAATCAAAAAATTATTTTGAGAAAAGTCTAACGTGTCGCAAACCTAGGTTTTAAGTCTTTAAAATGAAGATTTCCGCACTATGGAATATTTTCACGTGGTAATTCACATCTTATTTATGTTATACGTTATATACACATTTTATTTGTAAACTTCAAGAATGTGAGTTTTAATGTGGCTGAATTATATCGACAAAGTAATGGATCATCGTCTCAGCAGGGTTGCCAGTATTGTCAAAAGTGACAAAATCTGTTAGAAAAATAAATTAAAAAATTATGGCTACATTGGACACAAAATTATGCATTACATTCTCCAGCTTTTTGGCAAATAAGATGCCCCGTTTCTTCCTTGGTGTGACATTCGCAACTCTTTTTCGTGTAAACTTCTTCCTCTCTGTTGTAGCTGACGTAGAATCCAATGCCGTGATTCTCTGTTCTAAACGTCCACTTCATTTGCGTCCCCAATTCCGTCACTGTAAATTCCAGTTCGAATTTCTTCCCTGGTCCAACTTCATATTCAACGTAGTTTGTGCTTAACTTTTCCGTCAAGCCTCGATCACGTTGGAGCAATGCACCCATCGAAATCTACACATAAAATTAGGATGTGGCTGAAAATAGTTAACGTATTTGCTCTCACTCGTCGCCCGCTCCGGATCCCACCAAATTCAGGCGGAAGGACAGATGGTGGAATATTTTCGAGCAGTACTGGCATCCACTTGTCCGGTTTTCTGAAGATTTGGATTTTCGACAACGCTCGAGCACTAAGCAATGGCTTGACCATTGAGAACAAAAGGTTGAAAATTCTGCGGGTTTGTCCATATTACATGATCAAGAAATGAGAACGTATGATGTATATGGACTAGCCGTTGAACTACTAACCTTGAAGCGTTAACGATGAAGACAATTAGACGCTCAGAATAATTTGCATCAACTGTCGAGACAAATTCCAGCATTGTATTCACATCTGACGTAATTAGATAAAAAAAACCGTTAGAACAGATGTAGACAGTGCATTAGGGGTTTAAACGCATAAGCCAGCATAACTTAGCGCAAGGTAAAGGGCGCATATGCAGAATGTGCAGTCATGTTATACAAATGCGTTTTATCGAGAAAAAAGTCGTTGATATAGTTAGTTGTGGTTTTTGGAATTACGTCTCTGCCCAAATTGAGCAACTTCCTTACCAATAGTGCGATGTACATGTACAAGTTAATGCAGCGTTATTATTAATGTGAGAAAGACATTATTTTGAGGCAGTCAGAGTTGACCAATTTGGCCCAACTTCTCACCTGAACCACATGAACCAACCACTGAAAACGGAATCAAAAAGTTGAGCCATTCGAGAGTTATCCAACAGACAAACAGGCAGAGAGTCCAACTTGTAAAGTATTGTGAAGTAGCATTATAGCAAGCAAGGGCTTAGGGTCTTATGTATCTCATCATAGTTCGTCATAGCTTACTTGTAACTGCTGTGAGTTGACGCATGGAGAAATTACCCAAGTCACATATTAAGATGCACTCTTCAACATCTTTGGCTATTTTCTGAGACGACTCTCTAGCTTGTTGGAAAGCTTTCTCAAACATCTGAATGGTGTATCGCAAATAGAGTTTGGATTCTCCAATAGAAGTGGCCTTTCGAATGTCCCATTCTCCGAACGGAGTTATACAAACTAATAAATGTTAACATGAATCTATTGCAAAAACGGAGTTTAGTTGTTAATGCTAACCTGGACGTCCTTCATTATCTACTCCTACAATGTCATATTTGTAGTCTGCATGATAATGTGAAGGTGGTTTCCACTTCATAATGTTGTCAATGTCTTCTTTCTTCCGCCATTCTAAGGTTCTCCGTAGCATTTCACTGGCTTTCGAAACGTCAAGATCTCGACTCCGTAGCCATGACAGGCAAAAAAGATCTGAATACGTTTCAGACTTGTCAATGTCCGAAATCTCTTTCCGAAACTGCAAAAGTACAAACGTTTACGTGACTGAAATATTTGCCTCATTTTCCTGCTTCGTTGAGAACTTTGAGTTCCTCAGCGTTATGAGCTTCTATTTCTTATTGTGATTGGTCGTGATGCTGACTCTTCTGAGTATCGACTGATAAACAGGCAGAGTTGCAAAACTAGTCTTCATAATTCAACTAAAGTAGTCATTGGCAATGGGTAGAATTCTGTCTTATTATAGAACCAAGGCGGTTCAATTAATTAGTAAAGCAAAAAATTAAATCTCTTCAGATTTCCGGTTTTCTTTTTCAATTTTAGCTAATGAATAAAGATATATGTGATATCATGGAGTTAGATTATTGCCAAGGTTTCAAATCCTTTCTTTCTTCCAAATCTCCTTTCGAAACTAAAAGGTTTTGAGACGAGATCTCAAATGAGATGTGAAAATCTACGCCATTTTGATTACTTACCATTTTGAGTCAGGCAGAGTTGCAAAACTAGTTTTCATTTCATTAGTTTCAATTTAACTATGCAGTAATTGGCAATGGGTAGAATTCTGTCTTAGCGACCAAGGCGGTTCAATTAATTAGCAAAAGCAAAAAATTAAATCTCTTCAGATATCCTGTTCTCTTTTTTAATTTTAGCTAATGAATAAAGATATAATGTATAGCATGGCGTTAGATCATTGCCGAGGTTGTAAAAATCTACGCCATTTCGATTACTTACCGCTTTGAGAATGTGGAGTTCCTCTGCATTCGGAGCTGTCATTTTGGAAGTGACTGGCCTTGACAAGAACTTCTCTGTCTATTAGATGAACTGCCCTTCCAGTTTTAAATTAATTAATTAGCATATTTCTGACATGGCTTGTTTGGTACTCCAGTCAGGAATAACCGGGCCGAGTTCAACCTGGATGGGGTCGAGGTCGACACTCTTAAAGAGGGTTGAGTTCAACGGGAAATCGGGTCGACCTCGACCCCTTAGGTCACTCACGAGGGAAAAAAACGACACTACAGAAATGTTCCCTATAGCCGCCAATTAGCCACCTACTCTCCAGAAACTTAAAGTGCCCAAAATTAGCACCGAGAACAGCATTTGTAACACAATTAAAAATTCAATTTTATTCAGAAACCTTATAATTTTCTTCAAATTCCTTTCGCACCTGGGACATTAAATAAAAAAAGAGACTAACAATAAGAGACTGGCGACTGAAGAGCATTACAAGCTACTTTAAGAGCGCCGCTGGCAAGCGTTTACATTGTAAATGTAGCCAGTGAATAAATACGTCAATTGAACTTATTTTTCAACAGCGGGAACTTTTAAAAGTTGGAACGATTTTGCACAGTCTCCACGGTGTTCCCACTTTCCAGCTTTCAATGTAAACTGCATATTTTATCTTGTGCGGTAAGTAAACCATTAAATTGTGACAATCAATGGAGTCTGACTAATTAGTTCAAGGCATTTTCTTGCTTCTTTGGTGTTTCAATCAAACCAGTTGCAGTTTGAGCACTTAATTAGAAAACCGGTGGAAAGTTTTATGTCCCTGGAATCACAAGGAGTTTCTTAAAAAAAAATGGAATTCCCGTTGGGTACATGTCATTGGCACGCGCAGAATTTTTTTGTACAAAATATGCTAAGCCAATGAGGAGCATGTAGTGTTAAAAGTCTCATACTGTGCGTAACACCATTGCCCCCGCCCTTGGCTCCGTCGAACGAATGGCGTGATTTAGTGCATAAGAAACACCCATTGCTCCTTATGAAACTTAAAACTTTAAAAATAATTGTGCTCTGAAGCCAAAGGTCGAAAATAAAAATTCAATTATGCGCCCGGGTACCGATGGCCTCCTCAAACCAGTTTAAGTTTAAGGCTATCCATTTAAGGAATAAGGTTTATGAGTTAATGCTAATGATCGAGAAATAAAATTCCTGTTGTTCTGGAATTGACTATAAAAGCATCAGCTAGAAACTCAGAAAGTCAGTAACGAATCCAAGGCACGAGTGAATTGAAAAAAAAACTGGAAAGTAACCCAAGGGTAAAAAACCAATTAAGTTCTAATTAAAACTAATTAATCTAATTAGTTAAGATTTAATTACCTAATTGAGTAACTTAATAATACACGGTGGGTACTTAAGTTTTCTTCGAACTCTCTTACGAGAAAACTGAAGTACCAACACTTTAGTTTTAGTTTATGTAAGTCTGGAAGTCTGAATATCAATTTAAAAACTCAAATTTTTCGTTTCGCACCATCTTTGAACTCTCTTATGAAATATTTTACGCTGAAGTACCCACACTGTAGTTTCCCTTAGCAAGTCTAACGTCTGTATCAATTTAAAAACTCGGATGTTCTAAATTCCTGGAACCTTTTATTTTCTTATTCAGATTATGAGTTGGGGCGGAACAGCAATGGCGGATGGAATTGCAATTATTGGCAGCAGTTGTCGAATGCCAAGAGCCAACAGCATGGCTGAGTTTTGGGATGTCTTGTACCAAGGGATCGATGCAGTTGTCTCTGTACCAGAATCAAGACCAGGCATAGACAAGGAGATAGGTGGATGGAAGACCGTAGAAGCGGGTTTTTTGAAGTGTTCCCTCGAAGAATTCGATGCAAAATTTTTTGGGATTAGTCCAAGGGAAGCTGCTTTTATGGACCCTCAACAGCGGCTATTGCTGGAAGTCAGTTGGGAAAGTTTGGAGGATTCTGGTATAAACCCTTTGACGCTCAAAGGATCTGATACAGGCGTCTTTGTTGGAATTTGGGAAAACGAATATGGGGAATTGTCCAAAGGGAGCATTACTGGTAACAACAACCGCTCAAAAGAGGATTTGCATCACTGGTAATTAGATTTATTCTAATAATTCAATACAATACAAAAATAAGTCTTGAATTTCATCAAGAATGAAGTTTAAATTTTCGTCATTGATGGCGAGGTCGCTGAGAGTAAAGGGAGAAGTTCTCTGCAAGGTCAAAAATAAACTTAACATAATACTGCGAATTTATTATATCATTTATATCTGCGACGAATTTAAACCTGTATTTTGAGCCAAGGTGTCAACCAAACCTGATTTATGTTTAATTTTGCTTGTGTCTTAGGTACACTGGAAATGCTTTTAGCGCCACGACATCTAAACTGTCTTATTTTTATGGTCTTCATGGGCCTAACATGGCAGTAGAAAGGTAATTTTTATATTTAGAAACTTTCGTTTTAATTACCAATTTTCTTTTTTCAAAGCGGGTGTTCATCATCACTGGCAGCCTTGCACCATGCTTGTGAAAGTCTTCGGCATGGTCCACATTTCATTGGCAATTTCAGGCGGTGTCAATTTGGTTTTGCACAAAACGGCTCCGCTCTCGTTTGTTCTCTCACCCGATCAACGCTGCAAGACATTTGATGAAAGTGAGTTTTAATGGAACATTTTTAATTTATTTGTGACGTGTGAATATCATTTTAAGGTGCAAACGGATTTGTACGAGCGGAAGGTTGTGGACTGATCGTGCTAAAGCGATATGTGGATGCAGTGAGGGATGGGAATCAAGTATTGGGTATCATTCGTGGTACCGCATTGAACAATGATGGCGCTGGAAGTAGCTTTGGAACACCTCACGCAGCTGCGCAAGAAATGGCAATCAGAGCTGTTCTCAGGGAGTCAGGAGTGAAGGCAAAAGAAATCAGTTACGTCGAAGCCCATGGAACTGGGACTGTTGTAGGCGGTGGGTTTTAAACAAAATCTTTGAAAAGCGTCCTTTATTAATATTTATTATTATTATTAATTATTAATTATCATTTAATTTGTTTCTCATTTCCATTCTCTTATTTTAGACCCAACTGAAGTGGGGACTTTAGGAAAAGTTTATTCCGAAGGCAGAACTACTCCGCTCATGATTAGTTCCGTCAAATCAAATATTGGACATGCAGAAGCCGCGGCTGGAATTGCTGGTGAATTACATTCCCTTCTGCTTCTACATTTCAAATCAATTTTTAATATTTTTAATATTCCAGGATTGTTGAAAATTCTTTTGTGTATCAAGCACAAAACTATTCCACCACATCTTCATTTGAAAACAGTTAATCCTGCTCTTGATTTGGATTCCATTCCTGCCGTAATTCCAACTGTGGTCACACCCTGGGAAGGTGACAATCGAATTGCAGCGTTGAGCTCCTTCAGCATGACTGGGACGAATGTCCATGCCTTGATTCAAGCCCCAGTTCTGCCAATAAATGATGCCTCCATTTCTTCAAACAAGACTCAAGTGCTAACAATTTCAGCCAAGTCACAGGAAGCTCTAGAAGCATACATTTCTCTGTATTCGGACTTTTGTCAAAAGAATCCAGAATTGAATATTGAAGATGTCTCTTACGGAATGAATTCAAGGGCTTCCTTCCCTTACAGGGTTGCAGTCAAGGCTGAAACCATGAAGGAATTTGAGTCAAAATTGAACTCCAGAAGCTACGACATCGGAAAAGCAAGTCAAGTTAAAGTAGCATTTTTGTTCCCAGGCCAAGGGTCACAGTACCACGGAATGGCTAAGGAGTTGTATGCTTTGTCCATTCCCTTTGCCGCTGCTTTGGATTCATTCAATCTCATCTTTAAAAGTTCTTTAGAAAAGTCTCTTTTTGATGTGATTTGGGGTGAAGATGAGCAACTACTGGAGTCTACATTGTTCTGTCAACCTGCTCTATATTGCATCCATGTGGCATTGACAGTGTTCTGGAACTCACTAGGAATCTTCCCAAGTGTCGTTCTTGGTCACAGCGTAGGGGAATTTGGAGCTGCAGTTGCAGCTGGAATCATCAGCTTTGAAGATGGGTTCAAACTTATTGTCGCCAGAAGTCGTCTAGTCAGCCAACATACTCCAAATGGTGCTATGCTTGCTGTAAAATCAACTGAAAATGTGACCAAGGAATTGATCCGAGCCTTTGAAAAGATGCATCCGAGTAAATGGATTGATATTGCTGCCATCAATTCTTCTGCCGAAGTTGTAGTCTCTGGAGAACCTGAGTCCATTTTAGAATTTGAGCGTTTCGCCAAAGGAAATAATCACAGCGTTCAACAGATTTCCTCAACGCATGCATTTCATTCTCGAGCAATGGAACCTTGTCTAGAGGAATATGGGAAAATAGCTGAAGAAATTGGCATAAAGAACCCCAAAGATGGAGCACCAACATTCATTTCAGCTACGAAAGGAATCGCAATCCGCCCAGAAGACTTTGGGAGAAAATATTGGGAAGATCATCTACGGCATACTGTCAATTTTGCCTTGGTACTTGAAAATGAACAAGTCCGCACCTCCGATGTGTTCATTGAAGTAGGACCTCAGCCAATACTATCTGCTCTCGTAATGGCAGAACTTTCAAATGCCAAGAAGGTCATTTGTTGTCCCACAATTCGGAAGATGGAGAAGGCCCTAACCACTGTTTCAACGTCACTTGCCAAAATTTATGTCGCAGGGGGCGACATCAACTGGGAAAATTGGTACTGTAACCGAAAACCGAAGCCAGTGGGGCTTCCATTTTATCCATTCGAGCGGACCCGATTTTGGTATGACTTTGACACCCCACGTGACCCAGAGCAGCACATCCTACTGGGTCATCGGGTCAATCTTCCAATTGAACAAAAAATATTTCGCAGCATCATCAACAAAAATGAACCATTGCTAGCATACCTTGAAGATCACAAAGTGGGGCCCTTTGTCATCCTACCCGGTGCTTATTTGGAATTTATTCTCTCGTCTGCATTTAAAACGTCATCGAATGATGTCAAGTTTATTTCAATTGAAAAGTTTTCAATTGAAGCTGCATTGGAATTGGATTCTCGAGTAACGCTTCAAACTGTGATTACTCGGATGCAAACGGGAGACCATGAAATCAAAATATACAAGGAGCTAACGGATGAAACGGATGAAGTGAGCTGGAAATTATTAGCAAAAGGACATTTTGATATTTTGAATTCTGAACCTGAAATGAGAAATCTGGATATCCTAGAGTCCTCCCTCACGGACGTAAGCAGTGCCATAGCCCCATTATACGCTGATGTTGCCAGCATTGGGGTCAAGTTTGGTCCAGAATTTTCCAGGATAAGAAAACTGTGGAAAGGAAAATTTGAACTGTTAGCTGAAATTGAATTACCAAGTGGAAGTGAATCATATTGTTGTCATCCTTCTGTATTGGATTCAATGCTACAAATAATGATGTTTTGGTAATTAGATAATGTAATTATTAAGAATTTAAAAAAAAATTAAATTTCTTTATTTATTTACAGGAAACTACTCAAATCTAAAACAACGAAAGTTTTCTTTCCGATTGCAGTGAAAAAGTTCAAATGGTTTGGGGGAGAGATGACCAAGAAGCTTTATGGGCATGCGATTATGACTAGTGCCAACGATATTGATGGCGTCGTCTACCTTTACAACGCCAGTCGTCAACTAATGGCGGAGATGGAGCTACCTGACTTTATTGAAACCACCGTCCCTGCCTTCCTAAAGCGTTTACGTGGTTCCAAGAAAACTAAACTTCCTGACCTGTGGAATGTCATTTGGAGGCCAAATGAAAACAACAATGCCCACCGAATTGAACTTTCAAACTTGATTCTTCCATCACCATCCATCTTGAAAGACCATCCATTCATGAAAGAAGAAACTGCCGTTTCAAACAACAGTTACAAGAAATTGAAAGTAGAGGAAATATTCCCATACGTGTTGCTAAAGACTGCTACGCAATGCCACTGGGGACTTCAATTTGGCACAGTTTTCAACATATCAAAGATTCGTCAGCTGCTTCCATCAAAAATCCAAAATCTGAAAACAGTTGAGCTGTGGATGGAATTGCTAGTAGAAACTGGATTTTTGAAAAAAGTTCAAGACGACTTTGAAGTCATCCGTGAAATTCCTACAGTGGAAACGTGTAATTCAATCATTTCACAAATTCTATCAACTGCTTCAAAAGTAGAGGATGAAGGTGCTGTCAAACTTTCAGAATACATTGACGAGAAATTCAATGATATTCTACAAGGGAAAATGGATCCATTGGAATTTTTATTTCCAGAAGACGGGAAGGGTTTTGGGGCGGCTATGCTTTACAAATGTAAGAATACAAAAAAAACGAACAAAGTTTGTGCTTATTTTTAATATTTTAACATTTTACTTCTCTAGCACCGAGTTATCAACGTATGACAAGAGAAGGAATTACTGCAACTGTTGAGTGTATCAAGTCAATCAAAGATATCAGAGTATTTCGGATTCTGGAAGTTGGAGCTGGAACTGGTATATCCACTGAACAACTCCTAGACGCATTGGCTGAGTTGAAATTGGACATTGAATACACATTCAGTGACATTTCTCCTCACTTTCTGACTCTTGCTAAATAAGAAATTTCGAAAGTTTAAAGGAACTTCCATTTCCGTCAAGTATAAGGTCTTCAACCTCGAAGAAGATCCACTGACCCAAGGAATTTCCCCAGATTATTTTGACGCCGCAGTGGCTTTCGCTGTTCTCCACGCCACGAAGAATATCCAAGACACTTTGCTTAATTTGAAACGGGTTCTTCGGCCTCAAGGCCTCCTGGTCTTCATGGAACAGTTCAAAGATTTCCAATTCTTCAACTTTTCTTTTGGTTTATTGGAAAGTTGGTGGCGGGCAAACGACTTCCGAACAAGTCCAATCGTTGATGGAGAAACATGGAAGCGCTGTTTGGTTGAAGCAGGGTATAATGATGCCACTACTTCTTGTACAACAGGAGAGATTTGGGGAGTCATGTATGCAAGGACCTCTATTAATTGAAAAAGAACAACCATTGGCAGCTACAGTCCAAACATGGCTTCTTTTTGATGACGGCACCCCATTGGTCCAAAATGTGGCCCAGAAGTTGGCGCATTATGGACGAAATGCAATGGTTGCTCAAGACAATGAAACCTTGGACAAGTTTGAAGCCGTAAACTCCAATGTCTTCCAGTTGAACGTATTTGATGAAACTCAAGTCCAAGCTTTGTTTACTCATTTCCAAAATCAAAACTTGGAAGGCATCATTTACTTTTCAACAGGCTGCAGCAGCAGCAAAGTCACATCGATCGTCGAACGTGAAATCTTACCAATTGGAATTCTGAATGTAGCCAAGTCTTATCAAAAGTTGAGCAGTGTGAATTGTCGTCTTTTTGGAATTACGCGCGGCGTTTACTATGTGGACAACGACGGGATACCTGGGAATCCCAATAATTCAAGCATCTGGGGAATCATGAAGTCTCTTATGAACGAAAGTTCGAGGCAGCCCATATTCGTTTTAGACTTGGAACAGAATACTATAGACGGAGAGTTGGAAGTGTCTAAAATTATTCCCAAACTTTGGTCATCTGATACTGAACCTTTGACATCTTTTTATGAAGGAAAAGAATACAATGCAAGAATGGTGCAACATTCACCACCGGAATCCTGTTTGAAACTCCCAGACGGCCATCTTGGGTTTATTGTTTATTTGCCTACCTCCAAGACAATTGCTGGTCTAGAAATCACTCCAACGCCAAAAGAAAAGCGGACACTTGGTGATGATGAAATTGAAATTGAAGTCAAAGCTGCAAGTCTCAACTTCAAAGACTTGCTTATGATTCTTCAACCAGCGGCATTCAACGTAATGCCTGAGGTCCAGAAATGTTTTGGCATCGATGTTTGTGGGATTGTGACATCTGCTGGAGTGAATTCAAAATTCAAAGTTGGCGATCAAGTCAACGCAATCCACGATGGTAGTTTACGGAGTCAAATTATTCTGTCGGAATCTTTGGCTGACTTGAGTCCTCGGAATTGGAGTGCAATCGAAGCCTCCGCCATTCCCTGCGTTTCTCTCACCGCCTACAGTAATTTGATTCAAGTCGCGGCTATTAATTCAAAGGATCGAGTCCTTATTCACGCTGCCTCCGGAGGCCTTGGCCTTTTTTGTATTCAAGTTGCAAAGCATGCAGGCTCTTCAGTTTATGCCACCGCTGGGTCAAAACGGAAACGAGCTTATTTGCGATCACTTGGAATCCAGTATGTTTACAATTCACGGAACACCAATTTTGGAGAAGAAATTATGAGAGACACGAATGGGGCTGGGGTTACTGTTGTTGTAAATTCCCTCACTGGGCCTGGCTTCAAAGAAACTTCACTCCGGATTTGTGCCGAGGGCGCCACTTTCTTTGAGCTTAGTAAACTAAATGTTTTTTCGGCCGAAGAAGTCTTTGCGTTGAGGCCCGATGTCAAATACGAGTTGAATGATATTGCAGACGTCGTATATACGGAGTCTGCAATAGAGTGTCGGGATCATATGAATTCAAAATTCTCTTCCTCAACTTACACAAGAATTCCTACAATGACATTTCCATTGACACATTTGAAGACAGCTTTCAACTACTTGAAAGGAGCTAAACACATTGGGAAAATAGTAATCAAGATGCCAGAGTTGAGTGAAGATGGAGTCTGGGTTCAGAATCTATTTAATTCCCAAAGCACTTACATAATCACAGGAGGACTTGGAGGTTTGGGGATTGAAGTAGCCAATTGGATGATATCACGTGGTGCTAGACACGTGATTTTAGTAGGGCGCACTCCTCCTACTGTCAAAGTGAGAGAAACCATTGAGTCTTGGAATGATGCCGGAAGCAACGTCCAAGTATTCAATCTGGATGTTAGCAAGTATGAAGAAGTGTCTGAATTCATCAAAACACTTGAGGCAGATGATCGATTCCCACCAATCAGAGGGATATTTCATGGAGCGGGGTCTCTGCAAGATGCGTCAATTCAAAACCAATCACTTGAGCACTTGGGAGTTACGTATGGACCCAAAGTATACGGAACTTGGAATTTACATTTCCTTACTCTCAAGTATCAATTGGAATTCTTCGTGGCGTTCTCATCAGCTTGCAGCATCTACGGAATACATGGACAAAGCAATCATGCCGCTGCTAATCTTTACTTGGACTCTCTCATGAATTACCGTCGAGCGAAAGGACTTCCAGGGCAGACTATTAACTGGGCAGCTTGGTCTGAAGTAAGTTTCAATTTGATCATCCTTACATGTTCTATTTTACATACTCATTTTCTTTATTTTATTTACTTTTAGATTGGCGCAGCTTCGAAGCTGAAAGTTGGTCAAGAGGGACTTTATGGAGTCAAACCATTTTCTCCTGAAGAGGGAATTGCCGCTCTGGAGTATATTATGTTCAACAGAATTGATGAAATCATTGTCCAGAATATTTCTGATGTAAAACTCTTTGAGAAGGCTTTTCCCTTAGGAAATCATTTCTACGACGAAATCCGTCACATTCAACAACACCAGACAAATTCCAAAACAGTTGGGGAAGAGCAGTTGATGCTAATCGAATCTATTCGGAGCAGCTCCTCATTGGTAGAAAGGGAGTCCCACATTCAATCTTATTTGGCCGCAGTGCTCAAAAACACGTTGAGCATGAAGCCAGATGACATTATAGAATTGGATCAAAACTGGAGCAATCTAGGCTTGGACTCTCTCATGACAATTGAAGTAAGAAATCGCGTTCATTCGGAACTACTACAAGAAGGGCAAACTATAAGCATCATGGCAATGCAAGAACTTCGAACTCTGAGATCACTGTCTCTTCATATTGCTCAGATCATGGATCCTACTGATGTGACTCTGAAGGTCCCTCAAGATTCCAATGTCAATCAACTCATCTGGCAAGATTCCCAAGTTCCAAATGACATACTCCAGCAACTGGAACAAGTTTCCAAAGGACCAATTCAACCTTCAGAATTCAAAACTGTGCTTCTATTTGGAGCAACTGGGCATTTGGGAATTCATTTCCTGAGCGAATTAACACAGCGAGGTTTCAACGTCATTTGCATCATGCGTGAGCAAACAGTGGAAAATGGAATTTCTAAACTGAATACAGCCATCAAAAGGCATGGGTTGGAGAACCTAATTGACTTGAGCAAAACTACCATTTTGACTGGAGATTTTACACAACCGAATTTCGGAATTGATGATTCCG
>VNWY01001457.1:0-15085 GCA_009869845.1 Pseudachorutes palmiensis | reverse complement strand
TTCATTCAACTTCCTGTGTTGTGCCTGGGTTGAGTTATCCCCATTCAAAATCCACGAGTTATGAAGCTGGATTTGACCCCGGTTACTAAAACAAATAACAGGCCTCGTAGTCCTTAATTACCAAGTTTAGATTCTGGATTCTGCTTCTTCCCGTATTTTTGAAATTATTTGTTCACAACTCGATGCGCTGTGGCTGAAAATGAAGGCCCATAACGACGAGACGTGCGAAGTTCGACCTGACCCTGGTGGCAAAGTAGCTTTAACCGGAAGTGACTCTGGCATCTGGCACGGAAGACCTTTGACCTACTCAACCCAAGATTTGCGGTGAATTGAAGCTACCTAAAAAAAAATTTCAAAACGACGATAAATAAAGATTGAGTTTTCCGCCGTGCATCTCGCTTGGGATTTTGCGTCTATCACCACAATGCCTAAAGGGCCATTGACCTTAACCCTTGCTCTTAAATTATAGTGCCACGAAATCATTTCAATAAAATACCTTGAATGTTGTGTGTTACCAAAGCAAAGGATTATAATTTGTTAGAGCCTTTATGAATCGTACATTTCTTCGTAATCTCCAACGACAAATGTTGCCTGCACTAAGTGGCCCGGTGCCCAAACGATTTGCCAGATCTTGTGCAGCAGAGCAGCGCACAAGATCCTGGTGACTCCAGGAGTGTCCTCAACACTGACAAAAGCTGGATTAGTATTCTCCAATTTCATTTGTTCACTTTCATTGATTTCCCGAAGTCGAGCTTCATACGATTCTTTTGCTTTGTTGCTGCTCATGCTTCGATGCTTCCGCAAAACAACGCTTTCTTGAGGCATGGCTTTTTGTGAGACTCTGCTTCCAATTTTGAGTGGAAAACCAGCTGAGAAAATTCAATAAAAAAGAACGGCAGAAATTCAGAACTGCTTCACAGCCATTTGGAGAACTTATATTGCACCATTCAACAACTAACGGTTAAGTACAGGTCAGCAAATCGACAGGTTGTTATTCATATCAGCTACCTTTGTCCTTGACCCTGTTCTTGGTGTTTAAGGTCAATTAATAGTGAACAAGTTTTTATTGACAGGAAGAAGAAGGGTAAAGGGTAATGGCCACGGCTTCGTTGCCATCGCCAGACGACGAGGACAAACGGAGCGGATCTCCAGGCTCTGACCCTGACAGCTTTGACCTCGCAGGTCACCATCCGACAAGGGATACACTAGCAGAAGGAATCGTGTCTCTCCTCTCACCTACACTGAAAACACTAGATGACGGAGTACTGGCGACAAAGTAAGATTCACTAAAACATAAAACAACTTCATTGACTAGCTAGACATGACCTAAACTAGAGCGATGTTTCATTTTAGGCGAAGTCAAGAAGATTTGGCTGAGCAAATTGCGCTTCTGACGGAGCAGCTTCAAGCGATCGCAGCTGAACAGTCTTGTCCCATTGATTTGAACGGGTATTCTCATTGACAGTCGAATGTCCCAATTATGTATTCTGACCTTTTGAAACGAACGTTTAGGTATGTGACGAGGCTTGGTGACATCAAGGGGAAAATTAATGTGATATCGTCTGTTCTACACAACGCACAGGTAACTCCACCTTCCCTTCCTGAGTGTATTTTGGTTTGATTGTTCTGTGGTATTTTAGGATCGCTTGAATAAGGTTCATGAGCAAGCACTGAAGGAAGCATCCCGACGGAAGCCATTGGTTGAACCGTCACCATCTACTTCAGTCCAAGCGAAGACACTTCAGAAACCAGATTCATCCGAGGAGGAGTCGGACAACAATCGAAACCCAAAGGGGGCTGAAAGCGCCGGTGGAGGAGCAGCGGCGGTGGATCCATCAATTCAGTCGCCCCTTACGGATCCACTTACGGACTCATCATCATCCTACTGAATTAAGCCAATTAGTCATAGACACACAAGTATACCCACTTATACTTAGGCATGTCTGAATTGAACCCTTTTGCAATCAAGACTCCCATTGTCCCCACTGACCTTGTCCATGACCTCCAAGTCTACGAACCAGCGGAAGATTCATTTCTCTTGTTGGATGCGTTGGAACTTGACCTTAGGAAACAGGATCAATTTAACCCCACACTTTGTCTCGAAATCGGTCCAGGTGAGTTCCTCCTCTACATTCAGGCTAACGACAGGCTAAATGTTGTTTGTGTTCCAGGTTCCGGAATAATCTCCACTGGTTTGGCTTCGACAAAGTATTTTCGACAGCACATTCCGCTTGTATTCGCAATGGACATCAACCCCGCAGCATGTACCCTGACACAGCGAACATCCCTGGCAAACGACTGCTCAGGACGGGTTGAAGTCATCTGCGGAAACGGACTGAACATAAAATTCCAGCATCGCTTTGACCTCATTCTCTGCAACCCCCCGTACGTTCCATCGCCTCCCGATGAATTTGAATCAGAATCAAAGCAGTCTGCCCTACTTCGAGCCTCTTGGGATGGTGGTACTGATGGGAATCAGTTCGTCACCCCATTTCTACAAACGTTGCCGAAGCTATTGGCCAAAGAAGGGCTCCTGTACCTCCTCCTTAGCCGTTGGAACCAACCAGAGATGTTGATGGTTGACATTTTGAAGCCTTTGGGGTTCCAAGGTGACCTCATTCTTAAGAGAGCAGCAGGCAGGGAGAGACTTAGTGTGTGGAGAATAGAATGGAACCTGGACAAGGTGGCAGAGAATTAATTGGTACATTAGGAACATTTAGGAACAAAAGTCAAGCCTTGTGAACTGCGCCCCAATGTTAATCGTCTAGTGTTCAACGAAGCCTTCGAAATGATGATAATAACACGAAGTGTTTCTGAAATCAGGTTGAAAATCCTTATGCATGTGTATGTAATAATCCGTAACTGTGCCTCTTTTCCTAATAACTTACGAATAGCCTCTGTCCAGCTAGCCCTTGTTCCTACTCGCTTAGGCACACTCTGAAAATTAGCACATTCTTACTCTTCTTTCTGGTGATGTAAAACTATAGAATAAAGGGTAATTTAATTTATTATTTATTAATTAAAAGGGATTCAGGCCTATTTCTTTGGAAGGAATTGACAATTGGAATTTAAGGAATTGTATCCGGTCTTTCAATTATTTGGCAAAAGAGTTGACCATTAGGATGAAGGGATGGGGACACTTTATGTCAATTGAAAATTCTACCTCAAGACTACAAATGAAGATAAACTTTTACATAGCTTTGACCTTCATTTGTTTCATTTTGGGCTGCTTCCGCTTCTTCTCACGGCGCTGCTCCTTTTCTTCCCAGCGTCTTTGTTTCTCAGGGTCATCCTCCTAAGGTTAAAAACTTTATTGTGGTCATTGTATTTCTATGTAATCGATCAATTTCAAGTAAAACAACTTGCAGTACCTGGAGAATGCGTTCCTTTTCCAATCGTCGCTGTTCTTCCTTTTTTGCTGCAAGTGCTTCAGCTCTGGCTGCATGCGTTTGCTTCATGAATGCTTCTTCAACTTTTGATCGATTCTTGTCAGCTTTGGATTTGCCCTGAAAAGATTTCCACGAGATCAACGAGGTCACATGCATGATGATGGGTTTCAGTTTCAGCCTTCTTATTTACCTCTTTTGACAAATGGATTTTCTTGATTCTGTCAATAGTGTGGAAGACAAAGGGCAAAAGAGTTTGAGTATCTTCAACGGCCTGTTCCACGTTGTTTCCAGTCAGCGACAATGGCAAGACAAAAGTAAATATGAGAAGACGCTTGGCTTCTGGGGCTTTGACTATTCCATCCTTGGTTAGCTCACTGAAAAGATTTTTTAACGTGGGTATATATGGATTTGGAAAGATGATGGAAACTTACGGTTCTGCTGTCTTTGTTCCAGTAAACTGATCCGTAAAATGAATGGATTCGATATAGGGGGCACACTTATTTATCACAGAAAGGGTTTTGGAGTCCAGGGCACTGGAAACAGTCTCGCTCAACTCTGACATCACCACAAATTGATTCGGCAGGCCAAACTTTTCACCAGGCTTCTTATCCGGGCAGTAGTTGATCAAGTCATTGAACTCTTTGGAGATCTTAATTGCAGACTTTTTGTTGGCAACGGCAAACACGATCTTCATGAGTTCATAAGAAATTATTAAAAAAACAAAAAAAAGACGATCAGAATGCCTCCAAAATCTTACTTCCTCCATGTCTTCCTTTGCAAGCTCAACTGTACACCGGAAAATGTCCTTGGTGGGTCGGAATATGTTTGAAATCAGAGCCACAATGTCCTGACGCTGAAAATGGAGACATGATAAAACATAAAATGATAATTAATTCTTGACCTTGACATAATTGGTATGAACTTAAATACCTTCAAAAGTTTCAGCTCCACAAGCATCCCTTCACAACAAACTCGTCCAGAACACCACATTTGGAAGAGGGAATCAGACATCTTGTTGTACTGACGCTTCCCTGTGTCGTCTTCCACTTTCCCACTGTTATCTCCGAGGAAGTAAAAGTTGTCCTCCAGGATTTGCCAGTGCAAGTCGAAAAACGTCTGTGCAATTTTCTGATTCTTGTACCGGCCCATGACATAGTTCAAAAGGTAAACGGAAACTGGAAAAACAAAAATCTCCTTCTGTTTTGTCAGTCCTCGAGGTCACGGTCACATTCGTGAGAGCCTTACTTCCAAGGAGCATAAGCAACTCCGCCCAGTAACCTTGCCATCCCCTCATTGGCATTGGGACTGAACTGATCGTCAACTTCGGTGGTCCAGGTTCCTTCTTCCGACCGCCTTGGTCAGAAGGTTCATAATCAAATTCATCATCATCAATTCCATCAAATTCATCGTCCTGAAATCAAAATGTCAAATACAAGATCCCAGCATACTTTAACTGTCATTTACCTCTACCACCACCTCATCATCATCTTCAACCACGACTGCAGGTTTCTTCAGTTCTTGGACATCTTCAACTTTAGGCTTGACCTTTGGAGCTTCTTCCCTTATCACCACAGGTTCTGTAGAATAAACAAAGAATTCATATTGTCGTTCAGCATGTAAATCGACTTTAAACAAGATATGACCTTTACCCTTTTCCTTCTTCCGAAAAGCCGGATCTTCGTCAAAGTCATCATCGTCAAACTCTGCAAAGTCATCGTCTTCCTTGCCCTCAATTCTAGTGATGATGATTGACCCAATAAAAATGACAGCGAGGATACCAAAAAGGATGGTTACACTAGGACTAAATCTATTGGCCTCTCTTTTCATCATGCTTCAGATGACCAGCACAATCTCAAATGTGACCTCTCAATCGACCTCAATCTTTGATTCCTTCTCAAAAACACGCTGTTATTCTACGTAGCGGAAGCACTTGTAACGCTAATTGCGAATGATTAGTATTGAAGTGCCAATTGCCAATAGGAAATCAGGCAGGCAAGTTGTGCAAAATAATCGGAGTTCGAAATTGGTCCTATTCGAGGGGTAGAGGATGATACGGGGTCATCCGGATCCGAATAAGTAGAGACTAAAGTAATTAAACAATAGGGTAAAACCTTCAATTGACAATAATTGAGGGAAACTTTAACAAGGGTCTTCCGTTGAGTCTAAGGTCAATGACCTTGAATTCATGAATGGGATTACGCATGCGTAGATTTTTTATGAATGAATTTGAGCTTATGAATGAAACACGAGCGTAAGAATTTTACTACGAGTTGTAGGATTGGCAATGAGGTCAATGACCTGGAAAAGTCACTAACCCCTACTTTATTTCTGTACATTCTGTTTTTATACAATTTCAATTAAAGTACACTTTAGAAGAGATCCTTTAGAACACTTTGACTTCCGTTATGATGACTGACTGGTTTGTAAACTCCATCCGGATCCTGACGCACTGGACAATCATCCCGTCCAAGTCCACATCCACTCTTCCGTCGTGGAAGGAATCCACTGCAGTGAAGTTGGTGCAGACTGCCACCCGGGAATCAAATTGCAACTGCAGGAACGTTGAACTCACTTCCACATTCCCTGTTTGGATGGTTCCATTTTGACCCAATCCTGAGATCACGACGATCCTGGACACGCGCAGTGGCAATGGGTAGACAATGTCAACTTCAGAAGTCTCATTCTCAGCAACCGGGATTCCCTCAAACCATCCTGCTTCTGGGTGGTAGGCATTCATCGCTACAAAGTCCTTGATCACCTGCCAATTTCACATGTAATTAGTTTTCTGTATCTTTTTCCAAGGTTCTTTGAGAGTTACCTTCATATTCGTTGTGATGTGTTGGAGAGGAGGGTTCGAATGGTTCGGGAATTCACGCTTTCCAATCCCAAAGGTGCTGTCAGTCAGACTCTGAACCTTCTCTGGCAGTGTTGACTGGTTCCCAATGTGTTGAAATATCGAAGGACTCCGGGTCTGAATTCCACCGTCATTATCCGTCGGGTTCTAATGCAAAACAAAAACAAAAGTTTAGCGTGGATGATTTGGTATTGCTGCCATTTCAAGAATGAAGATTAGCTTACTCTGATTGATAAGAATCTATGTATCAGCAAATCGACAGGCTGGTCTTCGTAGAAAATGAGCAGGAATGAAACCAAAGTGTCCAAGTCACAAGTACGGAACAAAAGCCCAATGCACATGCAGGAAGTGAAGCGCAGAGCATTCCATTTCTTGGCTGTCTTCAACTGGACGTAGTGTTGAATGGCAGTGATGTAGTGCTCTGATGCAACCACATCGTCCTCGCCCATCAAGTAATACTCTGACAAGTCATTTGCAAGGACGTAGGAGAATAGAAAGATACAGTCAATGGCTTGCTTTGTCCTCCAGATGACACGGTCGACCGTGTCGTCGTATGTTCTGTAATGCAAGGCAAAGTCGAAAGTGTGGTAGATTTCAGTGGTCGATTGGATCACTTGGATGAAGCCAGAGTCCAGGTGCTTCTGGAAGTTCCGCTCAATTAATTCCAGCTGAAGCTTCCTAAAATATTACATGTTATGAATGAAGGCCATATCGAAATATTTTCTAGACTGACTTTCTGTCTTGTTCCGCGTCTGCTAGGTAAATGAGGACCAAGGCCAGTTCCCTTTCTGCCGACGTGGTTTGATTGATGAGTGATCCAAGTGTTGAGGTCAAGTACTCTTCTTCCCTGTAGACCGTGGCGATCCCAATGGTGACAAACTTCTTCTCACGGGGTTGGAACGCTGTTGAGTGGGCTTGTCGGTAAATGGCCTTCCTCCGTAGTCGTTGGTCGTCATCTCCTAGCTCTTCTGACCCTTGAATTTCGCCACGTTCTTGGTCTGAAAGGATGTCTTGCAATGGAAAATAAATGAAGATGCCAATACCCAAGAGAAGCAAGACAAAGAATCTCCGATGCCTCCGAATCCGATGCCAAAGCAAGCCCATGTTCCTTGTGGAAAGTCTAAACTGAAATTCGGTGGTTATACGGAAACTGGATCAACTCCGGACAGCAGTAGCAAGAAAAATTCGCCACCCAGCGCGCCGGTGCATTGAGGCCGGAGAAACAAATACAATTTTAAGTGATTCTACGGCGACCCGAATTTTACGAAGAGTTGTAGTAATGCCAAATGAGGTCAGTGACTTCTCAAGGTCATTGACCCCTACTGTATTTTTCTGATTGAATCAAAACTTTTACGACACAAACTAGAGACAACAACAAGAGGAAGTAACCTGAACCTTAGACCTTTACATTAATTAATTATTGCAACTAATCTAAGCTGGCAGTTGAGCTTTGTACAAATCTTGAAGATAAGGGTCACTCATGGTATGCTCCCAGAAAATGAATCGTTTCCCCATTAGCATATGAGGTGTGACATGACAATGAGCAAGCCACAGTCCTGGATTATTTGCGACAAATCGAATGGCCGTCCAGCCGCAGTACTTTGGACGCGCAGGTGGAGGTTCCGTTTGTTCTCCGTTCAATGTCACCTACAAAATAAAGACCTGTGCTATTATGCCTCCAATTTGATTGAATGTTTGCGTACGGTGTCTCTGAACTGCATATTCCGACGAAGCCGGACATTTTCTTTGATCATTTCCCCATCTGTGACAGGGTCAAACTTATCCGGACCAGAACCAACAACGTGGAAAGTGTGGCCATGAAGATGCCAAGGATGGCCAAAGCAAATGGAAAAGAGCCTTTCGTTTTGGAAAATGACTTGAATGACCTCTCCTTCAACGATTTCAAATACTTGGGGTGGATCGGTGATGTTAGTTGATTGAGCTAATTGCTGATGATATGAGACATTCGGATCTTGGAAGAAGTGCCCATTGACCAAGTAAATGTTCCCGGTGGTCCTGTTGACCTCTTCTAAGTCAATCAAGAACTCTTGGTCCACTCGGTCTGGGACGTGGTAGTAGTCCGGTTGGTTCAGAGCTAGGTTCGGTGTCAGCTTGGACAGGATCCAGCGAATCTCTTCAATTTTGTCTGAAACTTCCTCCCCTTTAGTGGTATTGATGAGTTCGTTTAGTTTTGGTATTTCAGGCTTGGCAGTTACAGCTCCGTCGTAGCGTAAAACCCCGAGTCCAGTAGGTCCAACCATTTCCAAATATTTGCAAATGATGAAGTGGTTCTCCACTGGTTGATCCGTACTTATAATGAAGCTGTAACGCTGTCCTGGACTGATTACTAAGTTATCGGCTTCAACCGGCTCCGTATAGATCCCGTCCATCTCAATTATAGTCAGGCGGTGACCAGCAATTTTGCAATTGAAGGTTCCATCTGCAATGGCGCTGATGAAGCGGAATCGGTAGCGGAGTTTCGGCTTTACGGCAGTGACGTCTAGAACGACATTTTTGGGTTTTGGCCTTGGTGGTGCTCTGGTAGTGGTGGTAGTGGTATTTGGACGGACGAATGGTTTCGGAGGGTCAAGACCGTGACCTTTCCCGTTGATCAGGACTCCATCCATTCCCGGGTATCTGAACAAAGGATTCATTAGATTAGCGATGATCTTGTCCAGAGGAGAATAGTAGAGTCCGTTTATTATGAAAACACGATCCTCATCGTATTGATATTCCGCTGGCCAAGCCTTGTAGATTGCAGGATCGTCCTCTATGATTAAAGGCCCGGCTATCCACACAATGTCCATTCCAGTGTGTGCATGATAGAAAAATGTTCCTAAAATATTTTTTTAGAAAATACTTGTAACAAGTTCAGATTACTGGGGACTGGGAACTAGGGACATTTCCTCCTTGCATTCACCTGCTTGTGGGCTTGTATTAGCCGTGATTGTAAATGTCGCACCAGGCTGTATTGGATTTTGTGTCACATGAGGGACGCCATCGGACAGAAACGTTCCTCTCTGGTGAATCCCATGGAGGTGAATTGTCAATGGGATCGTCAACTTGTTCGTGACAGTGACAACTATGATTGAGTTTTGCTGGATACGGAGAACTGGTCCAGGGTATTGGCCATTGACCAGGTAGACTTCCTCTCTGCTAGCTTCCGGCGTCCGGTGACCTTTCGTAATGGTCAAGTGGAATGTCTCTATTTTTGAGGTTCCATTTGCAATTAGTTGTGAAACTGGAATTAGTTCTGGAATAGGATAAGGACTGATTGGGTTTTCATCCGATGGTGCAGTTAATTTAGGAAAGAGAGATTGGACAATGGTCTTCGGCTCTTCTACAACACTGGCAGGAAGCACTGAAATTAATAATTGAATTAATAAATTGGAATTTTATTAATCAGAAATAGTTTAATTAGCCGCATTTGAGTAGTTCTTACATGCGTAGAGAAATAGCAAAGGAATTATTATACACAGTGGAAGGAGCATGTACTTCTTGAAACTGAAAATAATGAAAGATTTTAGCAAAAGAATTATAAAGAGAATTGCACAATTGCAAAAGATTTGTGATTACAGTAGGAGGAATTCTCTGTGGAATGGCGTCGCCTCATGGCTCAAGAGGCTCGTCGTCTCCTTAAACGCCATTCAAAAAAATTCAATTTTAAACTGCCCTGCCAAAGAATGAAAGTTTTGGAGATGAAGTGATGAAAGAAGTGAATTTTAGACTAGAAATGAACGTCTATTTTGTGAAATGTTGGAAGCCTTGTGAAGCACTTGATCTGTTCCATTGGACAGGAACTTGACTCTCGTATTACATAAGCCGATACTCGTGCATTTCCACAGACCACACATCTAAGGTTTCTCGTTTGCCTTGTAAAACCTTTTTCATTGTCAACCAGATTCTGCTTCTTTTTTTGCCAATTAAAACCTCACCTCATAATTTGCAAAATTACTTTCAACTTCAGATTGATATGCCTGTTGTACGGCTGTTGGGATCGAAAGGAGATCTCCAAATAATTCCAGATCCACTTTGGTCTCACTTCTCATACAAACTCATTGAAATAAAACCTGATTGCAAAAATTAATGAGCATTAGTTGAAAAGGAGAAATAAGTCACTACCACTGGAGAAAGTAAACGCCATTTTTAAAGAGTTGAAGGATGTTGGATTCCTTCGTTGAAAGGGGACGATACTTTGGAAATGAAAATTAATCGCATAAATTCTGATCTGTGATTTTTCTAGGTATTTCGACTGACACGTCCACTTTGTGTCCAAAACGAAGATATGGTGGACAAGATGAGGGAAATGTTTAAAAGGTACAATTAGCAACAGGGATTGCTGGATAAGATTGGAAAGTGACCAGAAAACACTTTACTGTAAGAAATTAATATTTCGTAATTGAGGTGGACGATATGACATTAGCAAGTTGTCCAGCTAGGATCGGCTCGACAATCTGGACAAACTGCTGGTTGAGCAGGATACGTATTTATAAAAAAATTTCCGACAATCTGGACACCCTCACGCCTGGTCGGAAACGGAAGAGTAATTCCATCTGGATATTGTCCGCACAAGTCATTGTACTTATCATTGTACAGTCATTGTTGATATTGTCATTGTACTCAACCGTGCGTAAAAGATCTTGATCTAATTGCCTCTCGCTCCTCCCCAGAATATTCATATCAGAAGACTCCTGAAAAATGATTTTTCAAAGTAATAGTCCTTGAAAGTTCAAAGCAATTTCCAATTTTACTTTGATGATTTTCGTCTGCAATCGCTTGGCCCGACGTGAACCCAAGAGAGTAGTTTGACTCTTCCCACTCACGGACAGCAGCTCGTTCACGGGGGTAAATGTTACTGTCAGTATCCCTGCTGAGAAAGATGTCCACCAAAGGGTCTCCAAGAGGAAGAAATCTCCAAGTCATCCCATGCAAGTAGCTCATGTTTCCTACAACGGAATTAGATCCAGTTGTTAATGTCATCCGCAGTTTTATCATACAAAAACTGCAAAAGCTTCTTTTACCTAAGCCTGGAATTTGGCTAACGTCACACCAAAAGACAAAGTCGTATTGGCAAACCATATCGCAAAAACGCTCCTTAGGGCTTGTGGAGTAGATCCGCACCGCCCATCCTGGGTACAATTCTTGGATTTGCTTCAAAGCGTTAGGGAGGTTTCTCCAGAATCTGTCATTGTCGCCGTATAAGCTGTAGGAAATTACTTTCTGATGAGGACCGTAGCGAGTGGCTTCTGCACTGCAAGTTGACACTGGAGTCAAGGAAGCTGGAAAGTTAAAATTAGACCGCAGAACGATGTAAAACAATATGTGCTTCTTACTTTCGAAATTGTGGATGAATATGCTGTTCATCGCAATCACAAACACAACGAAAGTGGTAGATAGCACTCTTGTGAACAGTTTTCTTCTGGTTCGGAACGACATCCTTGAGGAACAGTGACAGTGGCTGACTTGTTAGGAAAGTGGCTGACTGAAATGGCAGATCAACAGGACGCAGCTGAATACCGGAACTACAGAACGACAAAGCTCATTAACTCAATTTTGCGTTACTTGTAGCAAACAAAAATCAACATTTCCTGTCTGCAGTTTTAGTTTCTAAAAGTTTTTAGTTCTAATTACGGTAGAACTAAATTCGAGTCAAAATCACAACCCTCCACCGCGCCCAAAAGCAAAGATACTCACCAAAATCAATAAACTTGAGTTCAAAATTCATTTCGATTGGTCAAATAAATCACATTTAATTCCGAATTTGCTTTCTAACATTCATGATTGTAGTTCTTCAACATGGTACTACTTCATACATTTTTGGTATTTTCGGAAGATTTCATTTGAGACGATCGATCGTTTCATAGTAAGCGTGGATCCAGATTTTCCATGCAGAAATCGCTTCGTAAACTTTTGTCTTCAAAAACTTGTGGGTGGAACCAATAACCAGACCAATCAAAAGTCCAGCGATGAACCAGATGAGCCAATAAGTTGGACTTTGCCAACGATTTTCTTTCACAACGGTATTAAGACGGTGAATTTCAACCTTCATTTCGATAATCACTTCGAGTAGCATCAAAAAGAGGAAGAATTTGCCAATAGTTTGCAAGTTTAGCATCTTGTCCAGCTTCAAAACAGCATCACAGAACTTCTTCTTAACGTTTGTCAAACTCCAGGCCATTTTCATAAAAGGTGATCAGGATCAATTGAGCGCTGGTCAGAAGGAATCGATGAAACTTCTTTGCAGCTCGTTACAGTAGCGATCAGAGCCAGTCAATAATTCTGCGTAGAAGAAACCTCAAGTGGTGAGGAAGCGTATTTGTTACGTTGAAGCAAAGATCTTTGTTTACTTTGGTTTCCAAGGACATTTGGATAAGGCGGAGAGTAGCTACACGAAGCCCCACAAGCACAAAAGAATACGTGATTGAAACGAAGACTTTCAAGTAAACCCATCACGTGCAGTTTCAACAATAATAATTATTTTTAAATGCAAAAATTAAACAAAGTTAATTGGACATTGAGCTGTATTGAGGAATCGTACATAAGTTTGTTCAATTTCAAATACAAAGGCACATTGTTTTTGCATAGGTGGCATTCTCCCACGAACTAATGCAGTTACTCTGACCTTTGTACACATTTGTCCGAAGCACTTGGCCAATGATACTAATATTTTGGTGAAAGTTTACAAAGGCTTTGAACTCTGCGTCTGCCGGAGATGTCGAGAATGCAACCTCCAAGTACTCCGTCGAACCATTTCCGGATTTCGATTCTTCAGAACGAGGGGAAACGCGAGTAGCCGATTTGATGGATTTCAGTGTAACAGGAGCACAGAGTGGAAACTGGTGGAGTATAGAATTTAAATGGATGACAGCAACTGCAGCTGCTTGCTGGACTGGGACAAGGGCTTTGGGATTCTTGATGCTGGACCGATTCAAACACATGCAGTATTCAAGTGGGATGTTAGCCGTTTCGCATGTTCTATCCAGTGGAACCGGAAGGAAGAGGCTTTGTCCAAGCTGGTGGTTGCTGTAGTCGGGAAGTCGATTGGAAAGTACTAGGTCTTTTAGTTGATTCGTATCCATCAGATCCACTAAAGTTGCATGGAGATCGTACTGCGTCGTAAGTCTTTTGGAATTTAGTTTAAAGTTGCTGAAAGCCAATGGGTACTTTAGCTTGAAGGATTTTGGGAACGCCACGAAGAATGCAGGCATTAACCGTTCTAAGGCTCCCTCGTGTGTTGAGAGATAGGCTCCCCGCCATGGTCCGTGGTCCGCCAGCACAAAAAGTATCGTCTTCTCCAGGAGTTTGAGATCTTTTAAATCATTCATGATGTTGTAAATTGGGTCATCCATGTACTTGGTATTGGCAATTACAAGATGTCCAGTCCTTCCAAACCAGTTGTAAAGGAAATATGGCTTGTTCGCATAAGTCTTTGCAACGGTCACAATTGGGTCTCGGAATACGTCCATCAGAAATTGGTTATCGTAGCAGCCGAATAATTCGTCTTCAATAATTCCCTTTTCATTAACGGTCATTACACCTTCCATGAATTCTGAAAGATTGTAATGAGTCCCAATCCCCGGGCGACGCTTCCGAATACTCCGGCAGAGAAGTTGGTTTGTACTAGAGTCAGAGAAGTGGGCGGTACGGTATCCGATTTTGTTATAAAGGGTCCATATTAGTTCACAGTGGTCTTCAACAGCATAAGGGGGATTAATTGGGTCCAGTACTTTGCAACCGGAAGTCATAGCCATCACATTTGCAACAGTCCCACGTCCAACTTTGTTGAATCCAAAATATTCGATTGCAGAGAGATCGTCCATGAGAAGACGATAGGATTTCGTCATATAACGAACGACATTTGGATGAGAGACTGAATCCAATCCCAACATTAAAATGGAGAAATGGTCTCCTGAGATCTGGGACGACAGTAGTGAATCCTGTTCCTTTTCTAACGCAGGGTCAGTTCTGAAAAATGGAAGCTGGTCTCTGTAGATGACTTTGAGACTTTCCTTGTCCTTGCACTTGATGTCTAAATTCTTGTGGTCAACCGGAACGAACGTATCCTTCTGCGTAATGGGGAAACACTCGTTGCCATATCTAAAAATTATGAAATCATTACTCACAAAAACTTAATATTTTCGGATGACTAGTGAATGATCAGTAACGGACGTGACTCACTTCAAAGTCTCGTTTTCAACGGTATAAAGTGTGTAGCAACAGTCCACATTGTCCCAGTATTTCTGATCTGAATCATCTCTGATGAGCGTGGAATGCGTATGGTTCGTAAGGAATTTCACTGAAGCCCCAATGCAACGTGGGTACCCGTCACCGCTCCCTTGGTCTTCGATTAAGGTCTTTGCTGTTTCGGACTGTGGATCAATTATCGGAATGTTGCACAGTATCTCCGTCTGGGCCTGAGAGTTTACTGGAAATAAAAAAAGGCTTCGTTAGATAAATACCATCAAGATCAAGAATCTCTGTTACCCTTAAGTCTGTATACTTCCGTTTTATACAGGGACAGGAGTTGATAAGAAATGAAAGCCAAACAGAAGGATACAATTAGAATTGAGATGAATATCTTCTTTAGTTTTGGTCTCCAAGTTGTTATGAGCCCCAACCACAAGAGTAGTCTCCAAGAGTTTATCGGAGTCGATGTCGTCATTTTTCCTGGAGATCAACTGATCAACACCTGATTTTAAGGGGGGACGCAGCGAATATTTGTGGAACGGGCTAATCCTCGGACCAGGCCTGTCGGACCGTCGGACCCTCGGACTTGGCCAAAAGAGCCTTAAGGGCTCCGAAAAAAGTTGGAACATGTATGCATTAGTACTTCTAAGGGCCT
>VNWY01001456.1:0-15091 GCA_009869845.1 Pseudachorutes palmiensis | reverse complement strand
CTGCTCGTCCCACGGGATTAAAAGTAATGAATCCAACATGATGAACATGCTACACTGCTACTGCTCCTCTTTTTGTGTGTTTAGGTGTCAAATGTGACTAAAAGTGGGGCCAGATTGTCCTGGAAGAAGCCAGAAGATGATGGTAATTATAGTTTAGCAGAATCCTATTCTACATTTACGTTTTGCAGGTGGGAATCCGATTACATACGCAATTGAGAAGATGGATTTGAAAACAAAGAAATGGGTTCGATTTGGAAAGGCTGGGAATAATGACACTCATTTCGACATCACTGGACTTGAAGTAAAGCAACTTATTATTCTTATTATTAGTATAAATTCTAATTTAAATGGCCATTGGTTCTTAGGAAGGACACAGCTACCACTTCCGTGTGATTGCAGCCAATGAGGATGGAGAATCAGATCCCCTGGAGACAGAAATAGCAACAACGGCAGGAGATCAAGGGGACAACCCTCAAGACATTTCTGAAGGTTAAGTTAGGGTTGTTAAGGAAAGGAATTTCTATTTAAAAATCAAGACGCTTTTTATCCTTTTACAGACGCCATGATACGAATAACTCGAAAGGAAAAAAGTATGTGAGAAATATGATTCCTTAAGTCCTTTAACCCACATTTCATTGGTTTAGTGAAGCCAATCATTTGTAAAAGTAATTTGAAGAAGAATATAGTCGCAGTTGGTAAGGGATTGAGACTTGATGTGGAAATGGAAGGACATCCACCGCCACAAGTGTCGTGGACATTCAAAGGGAGTGAAGTAAGGGCACTTTACTTCAAAGGTGAAGATGAAATGAATACAATTTGATTGTTAATTAGATCAGCGATGAAGACATTGAGATATCCAATGATGATTACAACACTACACTCCAAATCAGACAAACTACTCCAGCTCACAGTGGGATTTATAAAATACGTGCAACTAATGAACACGGGGAGGATGAAGCTGATGTGGAAATTGTGGTGATAGGTATGTTCATAATAATCAAAAGAAAACTTTTATTTCATATTACAAACAATTTCAGGTCCACCTGGAATACCAAAGGACTTGACAGTAAGAATATTCCAACTGTTTTACATTATTTTACAGTAATTTTATAATTCTTTGGCTGTATTTTTGTGTTATAGATTTCAGACTCTGCTGATGATTCTGTTACCCTATCGTGGAGAAAACCTGATGACGACGGTTAGACTTTAATTTCAATTGCACTTGTTTTTGAGCTGTTTGTGTTAATCCCATTGTAGGTGGGAGTGAGATTACTTATGTAATTGAGAAGATGGATGAAGAGATTGGTGAATGGTTATTTGCTGGAACATCAAAACAAACTTTATTCGAAATTGATGACCTTGAGGTAGAAATTCAAACTTAGTTGGATTCAAATGTACAATAGTTTCTGATACAGGGAGGACACCAGTATCATTTCAGAGTCAAGTCTGTGACTCAAGGTGGAGAATCAGAGCCAGTTGAAGCAAAAACAGCAAATGCATTTGCACCAATTTCTGAAGAAGTTGAATCTGACTTTACATTCAACAAAGTTGGAGGAGGTGGAAGTCCACCAAAGTTAGGCGACTGTCCTTCAGATTTATACTTTGGCCTAAATGAAAGGAATGCTGAGGTCAGTATTGACTTTACTGGTGACCCACCAACTGGATTTACTTTATCCAAGAACGGTCATCAACTGGGTCAACTGGATCAACTTGGTGACACGGATGAACCAAGTGTGGCCATTTTCAATAGCCACTTGGTCATATCCTTCAAGAAGGAGATGACAACTGAGAATGGCGGAGATTATTCTATCAATGTTTCAAACGATTGTGGAAGTGATTCAGCTTCCTTTACAGTCCACGTTGTGGGAGTTCCATCTGCACCTAATGGTCCACTTGAAATGAATCCTACTTCAGGTGGAATGACCAACTTAACATGGAAACCGCCTACTGATGGTAAGATATCCTATATGTTAACATTTAATTATTATAAACTATAATTATATCTAAGATGGAGGAATGCCAATTACTCACTATGTGCTACAACGCTTGAACCCTTTGAGTCAGGAATGGGACCAAGTTTGTTCCAATGTGAAGGAATTGACCTACACTGTTGAACAAGCTAGCGAGTCTTCATTTCGTGTTATGGCTTGCAACGATCGAGGAATGGGCCCATCTCTTGGTAACTTCCAATTTACAACCTTCTAACATCAGAATGTAACATTGCTTTTCCAGTTTCTAAAACAGCAACTGAGATACCCCATCTGGTGGCAAATATTCAAACTTCAAAGGCCTTAAATCGCTATGAAATCCTTGAAGAAATAGGGTCAGGAACTTTTGGAGTTGTGCACCGCTGTCGTGAAATTTCAACGTAAGTGACAAAAGAGCTAAACTACATTTAAATCCTTAATAATATGAAATACTTTTGTATTTCTAGTGGTAACATTTATGCTGCAAAGTTCATAGCTGTTTCAACTCCACTGGAGCTGGATTCAATTCGTCATGAAGTTGAGGTGATGAAGCAGTTGAATCATCCACAGCTACTAAACCTCCACGACTCTTACGAAGATGATGGACAAATGGTTCTAATACACGAATTGTAAGACAAACATAACATTAAATGGATACTTATAATGAAGTTTCATGTTAATTTTCTTGTAATAGAATCACTGGCGATGAGATTTTTGAAAGGATTGATATGGAAGAAGAAACTCTAACAGAAGTAGATGTTATAAATTACATGCGACAAATCTGTGAAGGAGTTGCTCACATGCATGACAAGAACATAACACACTTGGGTACATTAATGAACAACGCAATTTCAATATGTCATGTTTTACAATTCTTTTTCATGTGTAGATATCAAACCAGAGAATCTCATGTTTGATACAAAGTCAGGATCGAATGTTAAGTTCATTGACTTTTGGTTCTGCAACTGTTCTGGTTCCAAACAAAGTAGTCAAGATTTCAACCTCATCAACTGAATTCCTGGCTCCTGAAATTCTAGAGTCTAAGCCAATTGACTTTTCCACTGATTTGTGGTCTGTTGGAGTCTTGGCTTATATAATGTAAGTAATAAAAATACGTTAAGAGTTACATTAAGTTAATTAGATTCTTATTTGGATTTACAGGTTGAGTGGACGCTCACCATTTGCTGGTAGCACAAGTAATCAAACCCATGAGAAAGTTGTAACATGCAAATGGGACTTTGGGGAAATGTTTAAACATATTTCTGAAGTTTTGCAGGTTGAGTGGACGCTCACCATTTGCTGGTAGCACAAGTAATCAAACCCATGAGAAAGTTGTAACATGCAAATGGGACTTTGGGGAAATGTTTAAACATATTTCTGAAGATGGGCGTGATTTTATCAGCAATCTTTTAATCAAGAACAAAGAGTAAGTAGAAGTAGAAGGTAAACTGAATCTAATCATTAGGTACTTATGCTTATCCTAGACATCGAATGTCAGCTCGTGAATGTCTTCAACATTCGTGGTTAAGTGGAAAACAGGAATTGCGCACAACTCCAATCCCTGGCAGAGCAAGGTTCTCCTTACCATCAAATTCATCTCATCTCAGACACTACACTTATCCATTTGGACGCACTTCTGAATATTCATCGTTGAGGAAATTGAATGCCAAGAAGTATGGAATACGAGAAACATTCTTTGGTAAAACAACAACATAATAATAATAACGTAATTTGGTTTAACCACTTTTGATTGGGTAGATCCAGGTCAAGGGGTTCCTCGATTTGCTTCTAAACCGAAGAGTGCTTTGGCCTATGAAGGGGAGAATGTGAGATTCAATTTCCGAGTGACTTCAGCAGACACCCCAAGAATAAGTTGGTATCGACATGGAATTAAAATCCAACCAAGTTTGAAATATTCCAACTACTGCAAGGTTAGCTTAGTTAATTATGTTCACTATGTTTAACATTCCCTAATGTCATCTTTTCTTTGTAGGGAGGTGAGTTTACATTTCTCATCAATCGACTCACTTTGGAAGACAGTGGAGAGTATGTCATAAGGGCAGAGAATCAATTCGGACAAAGAACTGAAAGAGTGTTCCTCGACGTCCAGCGTATGTTTATCTAATGTGTTATACTGTAACTAAATTGAATTGAATTTACTCATGTTAGAACGAATAAGAAGGATCTTGCCTAACCCTTGGGTAGAAACTGAACCTGAGTTTCCCCCTACATGGACGTTCCACCTCCGACCACGTGTGGTGCAGTACTACGAATCTTCTTGTAAACTCAGCTGCTGTGTAGCTGGGAATCCAATACCAACGGTAACTTATGAATTGAACATCACAACTGTGGTAACAGACTAATTGCAGATCATTTGGTATTTGGGAGATCAAGAGTTGAAGAAACGGGATTACAAGATGGCGTTTAGTGCTGGTGTTGCAACACTTGAGATTGCAAACTGCACTCCAGAGGACTCTGGGGTCTACCGGTGTATTGCATCCAACTCACTTGGAACTCAAGCAACTGAATGTACAATAGTAGTAGAGCGACAGTAAACCATAGCAGCTTATTATAGTAATAGAGTCAACAGAAATTAAAGCAATCTTTGTATTTGCACGGCCAACCTCGATTCGAATTGATACCAACCTGACTTGGGTTGCTACGCCTATAGTGAAATTGATTTACAAACCAGTTGTCATGAAAACATTGGCAGGGACATTGCGGCTCCCACTTAATAAACATATTTCTTATTCACAGAAGAATTTTTCTTACTGGCATTCAGGGAGTTGAATTTTGAAACATTTTCTACAGCTTTTGTGCCCTTGTCCCAAACTGCAGAAACAGCTTAGCTTAGAATGGACCAACTTCCTGATGAAGTAAATTGAACAGAGCGAAATTCTACACAAATGGAATCTAATGGTTGTTTCTTGTAATCACAGGTGTTGTGTACCATCTTGGAGATGGTCGAAAAAGACAATCTGAACAGTGTCGCTGACCCGATGAATTTCTGGCGACCTTTCTCCATGCGCAGAATCCAAGGTCGAATTCACTTCTTTACGAAGTATCGTACACTTGCCGACCTTGTCCCAGTCTGCAAAAAATGGGCTCTACTCATTAAAAATTACACTGGGACTCTGGTTGTCCTGGATAAAAAGATGGAAGATGCTGGAATCCGTCGTCTCGCGCATGTCCGTGCTTCTCATTGCGTAATTCTAAAGGACTTTGAAAACACCGAAGGCTGCATCATTCCTCAGTTCAAGTTCCCATCCTCCCTGCGTACTCTCCGAATCCAGAGTTCCGCTGTGAGCTCCATCGACTTCCATAACCTCCTCACTGGCTTGAAGAATCTGACCTTGCTCACATTGTTGAGCCGAAACTATCCAAATTTTTGTCCTTCCCTTGTGGACCACGTGGAATTACCAAGTTTGAAAGAGCTCCATTTGGGCTACAAAGAAGATCAGGACATCTTTGGGTCAATCAATCCAGCCTCTGTGTCCCCTTTGAATTTGGCATTCGAACGAGTCTTTTCATACTTTGCTCGGATTCCTCTACCAAAGCTTAAAACATTCAAACTGGGCTGCAATGAAGAATACATTGGAGAAAATTCACTGCCTCAAATGGCTTTAGACTTCTTCGCAGCCCACCAAAGGTCACTGGAGACTATTATCTTTGGATTGCACGACAGTGCCAACAACAACTCCTTTCAACGATTGGCGGTTCAGGAATTCCCAATCATTCCTAACTCTGCAGTGGCTATTGATGATCTTGAAGGAAAACTCGACCGACTCAATCTGCGCCTGTGCAGGTTCGAAATGGAAGGAGAACGGCGTGCCGGATTGATTTCAAGTTGGAAATGGGCCAAGCTGATCTCACTCTGCCAGCAAATTCTAAACCGGTGTGTGACGGGACTGGAGTTTTACCAGGTCTGCACTCATCAGTACTTTTCAACGCAAGACTACGAAGCATTCCTTGCAAACAACTTTTCAACCCTCACTCAACTTGGGCTTCACGTGGCTGACTTTGACTGTGCTCTTTTGGGTCGTTGCCTGAATCTGAAAATGCTGTGCTTGAAGGGGAATGAAGGAAACATGGAAGTCCGACAGAACGAAAGTTCCATAAAAAATCTGGGCCAGCTTCCTCCGTCGCTGGTCCGCTTTCAAGCTTTCTATGTTTTAATTCAAACAGTTGAATTTGATAGTTTCAACATCAGAAACTTCCCATCATTGAAGTACTTGGACTTGGCTGACACAGGAAACACTGGAATCTTTGGATTAACGCCGTTCCAATTTGGCAGTTTTGCAATGTCCGAAGTCGAACTTCGGATGATGGATGTGCTCAACAGAGATCCCATTGACCCAAACAACTTCCCTCCAAATGAATCTGCGCTGAAGCGAGGAGCAAAAATATTTGTGGCATTGAACTATAGACCAGATCAATGGGAAGATCCTGATTCCGACTAAGAATTGACCTCCGATTAACATTCACAAAAACTGCTAAACTTCGGTTGTAAACATGCTGAAAAATGAAATAAATGTATGAAATGTTAATCAATGCTGCAGCAGTAAGAACCTTAGTCTGATGTACTCATGACAGTCAATTCGGCAAATTAATGGAAGTTAATTATAACTAAACAGAAGACTTTCATCTAAAATGATAATGATAGATCCAATCGAGCAGCTTAAGGACGGCTCCGATGCTGCGTAATCTTCAGTCTTCTTAAATGTCTCAGTGCGCACTTAGCGGCAGTGCATTTTGCAATCCTGTAGTTTCGTCCAATCCCACGGAAGACACCGACACCAATAATCTCTACACTAACTCGAACACGGCGACCGTCCCACAGTTTCTCTGGCTTTCCAAACTTTGCAGTTTCTGGTTCCAGCTCCAACAGTTCACGAATTGGTGACTTTGGAACATTTTGACTAAATTGCTCTAAAATAAAAATAAAAGTAAAAGTCAATTGCACATTTTCATTTTACAAAACCATCGTGTACCTATTTCCGCACGCATGATTCTAAAGTATACTCTCCAAACAGCATCCAGTGACATTCCAGAATCGAGAAAAATGGCTCCAGCGACAGACTCAAAAACATCACCAAGCGCCTTTGGAACTTCAATGTCTTCCGCCTCGTCGCATTCTTCTTCTCCCATTAGATAGTACTGAAAAAGAAATATCCTTTACAAATCATATCAAAAATATTAATGGAAAGCATTACATCTGGCGTCATTGTGTGCGCATGTTCCTGCTGGAATGTCACAAACTTTTGCAGTACTCCAGTGAGTCCAGGAGAAGAATGTCGAAAGTACAAGTGGAATCCATGCTTCACTGCCAAGGAAGCAAAGATTGTATTGTTGACCAAAGCGGATCTCAAGTCAGTCAATGACCCTGGGGAATGCTGTCGTTTGTCCTCATACAAGTGACGGGTGATCAAGTAATCTAAGAGAGATTTAAAGTTAATTCCAAACATAAAATTTTTTACAAAGTTTTTACCAAGAATAGCATCGCCCAGGAATTCAAGTCGTTGGTAGCAATCAGTGAGAGTATTTGTAGCATAGGACGCATGCGTGAATGCTTGGAGTAAGTAGCTTTTGTCTCGGAATGAATATCCAATGTACTCTTCAAACTTTTCATATCCCTGTTGAATGCTTATTATTTGTAAGATCCAAAATTGGAATTTTCTTCTAATTTACCTTTAGCAACGCCATGAGTTGATTTTCACAATCCGGAGTATGTTTGAGCAAAGGAGATTTAGGAGGCTTGAGTACATCGAACAGAATCACTTCATTCGTAGCTGGAATTGGCATGTAGAACAATGTGTCTGATTTCCCTGGAAGTTTCTCCTTTGGAATGACCTTGGACGGAAGTACTCTCATTCCCAGCCAGGACATGAACAACAGAGCTCCATGAGGTCCAGCAGAGCTTAGATAAGCCCCAATGAGAGCTTCGACGCAGTCAGCAATCGATTTATCAGGGATTGACTGCTGTGTAACGAGATTATACGGGATGAATTCAGTATCGGATTTAACCGTGTTGTGCTTCAGAGCGTATTCGATCTCAGGGGCAGAGAGTCCTTTCAGTGCATTCACCTGGAAATGTAAAACAATTATTCCGGAGTCGATCAACTTTACAGAGAAAAGCTTCTAACCTGAGCCATGGAGAAATATCCGGTGCCAAGTTCCGCTTGGGATTGAATGAAGGCTCTGTCTAGGTCCTTTGGAATGTGGTAACATGGCGGAAGCCAATTGTCATGGGGTTCAAACTTGGCAGAAACCATCACTCCACCAAGGCCTCTTCTCCTCCCAAGTCGGTAAAGATGAACGTTACTCACCTTGTCAAAAAAAATGAATTTTAAACATTTTCTTCAAAACTTAAGGCCTCTTTACCTGTTTCGACCGCAAGTGGCTCAGTTTTCCTTCGTGGATGGATTCGTACGTGCAAAACAAGTATGAAGTGATCGCATACTTCAGAAACGAATCGCCAATTGTTTCCAATCTCTCCAAATTCTCTGCAGAAAAGCAACCAATCAGAAGATTCTAATAAAATGGAGTTTTCGGATAAGAAAATGCAAACTTACGTCCATCGTTTGCGTTAGACATGGTAAGTGCCTGTAGAATTTGACACGGACTCGGCCCACAATGAACTTGCAATGGAGGATTGTAATCAAAACTAAAAGCCATGCATTCTGCAGGGCACAGAATGGCTGTATTGTTCACAACTTGTGACTCCTTGCTGAGACTGTCAATAGCCACTTCCGGTGGGGGTTTTAGGGCTGTTTTCTTCAATAAATTCTCCAATGCTGATTCATCGATGTGTGTATTTCCCTTCCTCTTGGGAAATATGCTTCCTTGGAACCCTTGGTGGGATCTAGAAAAAGGATAAATTAACATCTTTTTTTAATAATTTTTTTAAAAAGAAGTGTCTTACTTTGCTGATTTCATCTAAATGGACGACTTCCTGTATCCCTGTCATTCTCTCATCAACACGTCGTTCAAACTCAGCCCTCAGCGAAGCCTCTTTGTCAAATGAAGTGTTCAACTCTCCTTCTTCGTCAATCCCTTCCATCGCCCACCAAAGTTCTTCGCTAGAGTGCCAATCATCAGCTGGGCGATGGTCAAAAGTATGGCTCATTTTCCTCTTGTCCATTGCCTCTGCAGTATTTCCTTCAAATTGTATTTTGAGATTGTTGTCTCCGTCCAGGTAAGACTCGTCAGAGCCACTGCCGTCTGAATTCACAGACAAGTTGTCATCATCATCCCCTCCGTTTCTTTTCGGATTGTCCAAATCCTCCGGTGGCTCAAATGCACCACGGTCCCAAACTTCACCCCAATGTGTCGGACTTCCATAAAGGGCACGATGTACTCGGTGATTAAATCTGTAATTTAATTACAAAAATTCAATTCACTTTTAACTTTGTTGAGTAATAGACTCACAATTTGGACCTTCCACCCCACGTCCAGTTCTTATCGAGCATCATCAAATTAGACGGGAGTGCTACATTTGGATCCAGAAGTTCGTCCTCGTCCTCGTCGTATTCTGGCTCACTGTAGGTTCCACCTTCCGCCATTTCATTACTCCATGTACCAATTTCAAGTTCAGGCTGACGACACTGCTTCATTTTCTCACTCAGAATTTCATTCAAGGACTTCCTATAAAAATCAATTTGAAAAAGAAACCTCAATTCACATTCCCATTCCGAGCTGAAATTACGAGAATGTAAACTTTACCCAGCATGGATTTTGTCATTCAAAAGTAAAGACTCTGCAAGCGTCACACCAGCCGGTTTGTCTTCCTTTGCTGCTTTCTCAAAACCGCTCAATTCCTTCTTCACCTTTGGTTTTTCAGGCTCAACTTTTTCTGTCTTCTCTTTCAGTACTTCATCGCTGGTTGATTTGTTTTCTGTTGCCTTCACTTCACTTTTTGGTTCTTCTTTCACTTCCATTTCAACCAGTGGTGGTGGAGGAAGAACAATTGGAGATTTTCTTCCACCGTTTTTATTTTTGGCAGGTGCTGCTTTAGAATGTTTGGTTGATTTCCCATCTTTTTCTGCCACTTTTTCCTCTACTGGAGCTGGTTTTAGTTTGGCTGGATCAATCCCAAATACTTCTTGCAGTGACCATCCAAAACTCATTTTCTCCCATTGATAATTGGGTGGAACTTCAATTACTCCAAGTCCACGAACTTGCGATGCTACTAAGCTTCTAATAGAGTTGGCAATGAGGAGGCAATTGACACGGTACAAAATGCACGGGAGACATACTGCTTGACGCCATAACGAAGCAGAGAATGGATGGATTGAACACAGTTCAGGGACCTTAATACAACCATAAGATCTTAATTAGTTCTAAAGATTAAATCAATTATCTTGTGTAAATTACCAGAATTTGCTTTTGTTCAAGATTTTCACGTTTGGCTCTTTTTGTTGCTTCACTGCTCGTTGGGAGTGCCATTCCTTTCCGATTAATGTAACGGGGTGTCAGGAAATTCAGACGAGCAGAAGTGTGATCCACATCGAGCAACGGCTGCTGAGCATCGTTGATGAACAAATTGTATTTACGGTTATAGTATTCTTCAAATGTTTTAAATTCACAACCTACGGAATTACACAGAAAAAGATGAAAATTTTAATTTTATTATTATTTTTATTTTATTATTTTTCTTACCAGGGAATTGTGACATTGGAGTCAAATTGGTGCAGATTTCAGCAACATAAAAGAACTGAGGTTGGTCGTTGTTTCGATACCAAGGAGTCACGACTGCGTCCAAGTAATCACTCTCTCGGAACTTGTACGTTTTCCGATCTTGCTTTATCGGAGCAGGACGAAGCGTATCCCTCTCTAGCCAAATCCTATTGACAAAATCCCAGTCCAGTTCAACATTTTGTATCGGGTCGTCCTCTGAGATTTTCCCAATGGCTCTCAGAGGTACAACAAAGTAGGAATTCTCAGATGCTTCTGGGTCGAATAAGGTCAAATACTTGTCCAATCGGAGCACAGCAGTGAACGTGTAATGGTGAAACACTGACAGCTTTTCAAATTCAGCTGAGGATATTTCCAGCTCAGACACTCGAATCTACAAATTCATTCCACTTTAGATTTGTTCCTAAAACTTCATAAAACTCTTTAAGTTCCTAAAACTTACGAGCTCAACATGGACTTCACCACACCGAGTGTAAATCGGGAATGGTGGGACCGGTGGAACGTCCTTTGACAGTAAAACTCCGAATGATTGTGACGCCACTTCTGGTGGGTGGAGTTTCCTTCCCCGGGTGTTTTGATCCTCTGGGAGTGGACAAGTAAGCACTAGTTTCAACCAATATAAAAACGACGGCCTTCCTGCGTGTGGCAGGCAGTGGATCAACTCTGCGGATAACTGCTTATCATAATACTGACGGCGTCTCGTGCTTCCTGGTCTGAAAATTAAAAAAAAAACATTTTTATATGTAAAAAAGCAATTCGGAAGAATTATTTTGCCTCACCTGAATTCTCCGTATACTTCATCCAGTGCGTCTTCTCCGATGTTTAGATCTGTCACTTGTGCCACTCCTTCTTTCCCTACTGGCATCAAACCATCGTCTAGCTCTCCATTGGTATGAAGGACAACCGCAGTTTGTAAAGCAACTGCCTTCTTTGCCAATTTCTCCGTTGGCATTGGAATTCCCTAAAGAAAAAAAAAAGAAAAAGATGGGGTGAAATATCCCACGAAGCGAACAATATGTTCAAGGTTAAAAAACTTTGATGTTCTAACTTTGATCGGCCACTTGACTGGCGAGTTGATTGGAAGCCTGACAGTGCAAATGTAGTAATTTTCTTTGTTCAATTCCAATTTCCATGATGGTGTGAGTCTGGTGAAACTGTCACTAGGAAGCCTTGCGCAGTAGCGATTGATGACTGAAATGGAATTGGCCAAAGTGGCAGACTTGAAGTGTGGAAATCCATCCACCAATGGTGTTTCTTCATTTGTCAAAGACAAAGGACGAGAGGGTGGTGGAAATGCATTGTGAGAGAGGAGCAATTCTTCTACAATTTTATAAGTTGAGAGTTGTCGAAGACATTTGGCAGGATCGGAATCATTAGTGAAGATGTAATACTCTGGGTCATATCCTTGAGCCCTTCCCTGTCAAATTGGAAAATCAAATGAAACTGTTGAGTTTTTGATGATGAATTACAGGATGTTTTACCTTGGAAAAGAGATAAGAGCGGAATGAAGTGGATTCATCAAATCGAATGACAAGATTGGCTTTAGGAAGCTCAATCCCATCCTCCAGTAGAGAAGTCCCAATGAGGAAATTAGCTTCTCTGTATCTAAACTTGCGTAGAGATTCCTCCCTCTTTTTATGTTCAATTTCCGCCTCTGGAGATTCCTTGTTGTATTCTGGATTTGAAGGGACTGTGATTGTGGGACAGAGTCCCAGTAATTTCGGATCAGCGTCAGCCGCTTCAATTAGGAAATGGTACAAGAGCCTAGCACGAAATCGATCTTCGCATATCAACAATCCACACAAATTGTCCTCAGATCTGTTGGCAAATTTGAGTCTTCTTATCTGCTTTGTTGTCAATTGCGGTTCACTTTCTGGAACTACTGGCTTCTCCCGCGATTCTTTTTCAGCTAAACCCACAGCAGCCCCAGACTGGTTGCTCTCCTTGTTCGTTTGATGATTCTTCCTATGCCTTTCTGCATCGAATTTACTTCTGTAGTGTTTCCTTCGTCCATGTGACCTTCCACCTCTAGCAGCTGCTTGCTGCTCCACTTGTTTCTGCTGCTCCAAATAATCTGCCACGGTGAGTTCTACTTCAGAATCTTCTTCATCCTCATCCTCATCTTGATCCTCATGTTGCTGATGAACTTTTGACTCGTGTGGTTTCGTGAGATCAAATCGTCGCAGGATTCGGAGAACTCCCATTAGTTTAGGTGTAGAAAAGTTCTCAAGTACTTCCAGTGGCTCTAACTCATCAAATGCCTCGTGGAAGATTGACTGGATCCAGAGGAAACGAGTGTGCAATGCTCCCAGGAGGAGGAAGTGGCGGACATATGGAACTTGAACCTGAAAAATGAAAAGGATATTTCTGAAATGCCTGTTTATGAAAATTATTTTTGCAATGCCTTACCTTCATCCCTGTTAATTTGTTGTTGAGGAGGAAAATAGCACGGCTGGCACACCACGGTCCCATTGAGTCCAAGATTTGTTCAAATTCACGCAAGACTTCAAGTGGAGCTGTCTTTGGATGAGGAATTCTTCGCAGTTCTTCAGCCAGTGAATCCACATCTGGCACATCTTCTTCCTCCACCTCCGGGTCGGGATTTGGTGGTTTCTCCTTTATGAGTTCTTGAAATTCGTTGAGTGTGTACCCAAGGGAAGCAGCTGGGTTGAAGTTATGAGCAGTCAGGAACTTTTTGAAATGTTCAACCATTTCTTTAACTTCTCGGATAACTTTGAACGAAACGTCAGAGAGGAGGCGCGGCCCAACTAGAATAACTCGCTCCGTCGGAGGATTTGAATAGCTGTGAAAATGAAAAAACTAAAATAGCGTAAACTTAATAAAGTTGCTAATTCATTCGAATATTTTTACCGTAAGAGTGCCACGATGTCACTCTGTGGTGTCCACAGTTGCTCCACAGAATTTCCCCAACTTTTTGAATGTTTCTTCCATCCTCCAAAATCCAGTGGCTTCATTCCCATAAAAATGAAGAAGCGAAATGGTCAGGCACACGGTCCGTATCTTATGACTCCGCCTCTCATTCAAGTGCCTGAAACACCGATTTCATCAAACAATCCTTTGTTTAACTGATTTCAAGTAACTCACCGAACTCCATGCAAAATCTTGTCAAGGTTTAGCCTGACATCAGATGACGTCAAAGCTTCGTGAACGTTGGAAATCACAATCAGATTTAAATTGTCAACAAATCTTCCATTAAAGTGTAGAGAATCTTCGGAAATCAAATCCAGAAAAGCTTTCCGACCGCAAATGAGAACAGAGGAAGGAGGAATTCCACTTTCTGGGAATTCCTTGGCATCATTCAAATGGAAAGTGGGTATGGAGCATAACGTTTGGAACGGGAATCCGTGAATTTTTGATTTCTTATGTGTCTCTCCAACGTGCCGTAGGCCGCTGGACACCTCTTCTAAAACAGTTTCTGTATCTTCATGCACGTAAACTGAGACTCCGTCGGATCTGTAAAAGTCCGTGCCCAGCTTAATTAGGCGGATCCTTAAAATAAAACGGTAGACTACCTACCGATAGTAGAATTCTTTGAAGAGCATAAAAGCAAGAAAGTTTTTAGCCGGTGGCGGTAGGCAACAGGCCACGACGTCATGGTTCTTTGACACATTGAGTATCTCTACCGGGTAATTCTTGTGGAGTGAAGAAATCAGAGTACGTGTCAAAGGTGAAGAATGACATTGTCCAAAAGAGATGGCAAACTAAAATAATAAAGGTCACACAGATTTGCTAAATGGTTTACAATTTCAGCAGTATTCTTTAGTTTTCAGGTTTTTACCTTTTAGTCAAAGGTAGACTACGGTGACCTCCTGACCTCTTGGGAACAGTTGTAAAGGTAGTTAATTTGACAACAGAATTCTTTCTCTTTCCCAAAATAAAATTTTTGTTACATGTTACAGAAACACGCAAAAATTCAACATCCCATTTTCCCTCTCTTTCTCATTGAGGGTCTTCAGCCTAGCGCCTCATCTCCAATTTTTTTTTTTTTACAACGAATGAAAAATCCCAGCAGAACTATAATCCGCTTCTAACGTCCCTCGGATGGTAATTTGTATACAAAAACGTAAGTCATGGAGTCATTAGAAGGTATACTAAAACCTAAAGACTCGCTTGCACTGGAAAAGTCTGAATTCAGATCAAAAGTCGAGCAGGAATTCCAGAGAGGGAAATGGAAACGAAACCATTTCGGTGTTCCGTTGTAATGTAATTCCGGATTTACTTTAGACAGACGCAGGCCTTGTTGATTTAGTTACTCTGCTACGCCATCACTACATTTTATGTTCTTGTTGTTCCTGGTGGATGTATACTAGTGACTGCATCTTTTAAGATGAAAGAATGGAACGATTTTGAATAAGATTCTCATTTGATTGCGTTTTCATAGGAACATGGTAGTGTGAGGGCATGTACTA
>VNWY01001455.1:0-15097 GCA_009869845.1 Pseudachorutes palmiensis | reverse complement strand
AAAATGTATGCCGGGCCCGGGAGTGAATTTTTCGGGACCTCCGCAGACTGACAGACGACAAACAACAGGTGACGGGTGGCTTTCCGACTGATGGTTTAGTCTACACGTGAGGGCAAGAGGTCAGCTACTGTCAACAAAAACATATTGGACGCTGACCAATGGGCCCCAAGAAGGAAACCAAGGGGAAGTCAAGCGGCGACGGAGCGAAGGGAGGCAAAGGAGCAAAAGCCGGTGGGTCAAAGGTCGAAGAAAAAGAAAAACCGGCAGCCAAAGGTGGGAATGCCGTGAAGGTAATTAAGTTCAGAATTCACGGTTACATCCCAACTTCTAGTATACTGCAAGTCGTTATGTTGAAAGTTGAATTGAACTTTAATTCTTGGAATCCTTCATTATAACTAATTTCTGTTAATTGTGGCTAATTGTTAGTGTTTGATTGTTGATTGAACATTTTATTCAGGTTAGACACATCCTGTGCGAGAAGCATTCCAAGATCATGGAAGCACTGGAAAAATTGAAAGCTGGGGTCAAGTTTTCTGAAGTTGCGGCACAGTACAGCGAAGACAAGGCCAGACAAGGAGTAATGACAGCACAGTTCATAGTGTAACGATAACCTTTGGGTCTATGTTGTTAATGTAAATTAATTTAATTTCAGGGAGATTTGGGTTGGCAGATACGCGGAGCAATGGTTGGACCGTTTCAAGTAATAAATGACACAACTTAATTAGAATCATTGTGTAAAAGTAATTCAATTTGACCCTAGGACGCCGCGTTTGCTCTCCCGATCTCATCAATGGACAGCCCTAATTATACAGACCCACCAATCAAAACAAAATTCGGATACCATATTATAATGGTAGAAGGGAAACGATAAAACATTCACGATCATGTGGCGAGGGTGCAAAAATCTTCCGGTTTCCAATACCCATTCATTCGACTCACTCACTCTACATCGGATTCGGAATAACTGCAATAAATCCAAGCTGAAGTTTGTAGACACATTTTTGTTCGACTTGGTAAGGGACTTTTTACCGCAACTGGATTTTATTATGGGAAGCTCAGGCAGATACAAATGAAATCTATTGTTGCTGAATCGTTTTACCAAGAAAGCGTTCCATGATGTGGAAAGTGTAGTTGGAGTGACAGAGGATGCTTTTGTCTTTGTCATTGTTCGATGTACTTCGAGGAATCAGGACAGGGCCGGACAGTATGTCGGATTCATAGAGAACGTGAAGAGCAATGTGAAATGGGGTAGGCGGATGACCCTTGACCGATATATTCATCAGGGAAATTGAAGCTTTTTGTCGTTAGTTTGTTTACGTTTTGAGAGGAGTGGGTCCCCCTTGCCTTGTCTCACTTTTACTCCAATTAGCCCTGCAGGTGAGGGTCTCATCATCATCAGAAGGTCTAATATGACGCAAAGGGTTGCTGTATTTACTGCTTCCCTGGCAAATGTCAACTTAGAGGCAAGGTAAGCTTAATCGAAAATCACTCGTCTCTTGACTTTAGTCTCCATCTCACTCTCGGCCAATCACCACTTCTGCAGGGCACACAATATTTCAGGATGAACCCCATGTCTTCGGCGAGATTCCTTTTCATAACCGTTCTATTGTTCAGCGCCGCTGCTGAGCACTCCCGGCCTCCAATACGCCGAAGCGTCCAAGCAGAAGCCACAGCGTCCCAGCAAGTTGGCTCTCTTTGCTCAATCTTCCGAACGTTCCTAGACACAATGAATTTGGAATGTGGAGCAAGTTTTGGCGAAAGACAAGCCGCAGCAGCTAGACGGTTGGACCAAGATTCCTTTCCCTCAGATGAGTCTCCAGACCGTATGGACGAGATGAGGCACGTCCTTGACCTTTCCTCTTCGAACAAGCGGACAGACATTTTGGACAGGAGCAGTAGCGAGGAAGAACTCGAAGAACAGATCCGACCTCTGATTCAACCAACCGGAGAAGTCGATGAGACCAAAGTTCTCAAGGAAAAGACGACAATCGTTGTCCCTGACCTCCTTCGGAACTGTCCGCATGGACAACGGAGGGACCATTTAGGCTATTGCCGAACGGTCTTTAGATTCCGCCCTTCTTACTATTCCCAACCGTTCAACTCAAAACCTTCGAAATACTTTTACAGCCGATATGTCGCTGTTCCATCGCTTCATTTCATCCTTCCTCACTAAAGCATTCCATAATTCCAACAGTCCAAAGTATTCCTTTCTAGTCAAGATCCAAACTGAAAAATGTATTTTGTCCAAGTTGAAATTAAGAAATTACAGATTTTGATAAGTTTATTCAGAAAAGGGGATTTATTTTCGTGGTGCCGGTGCCAGCTGGGAATATTTAATTAATCGCCAATGCAGTAATCAATGAGGAATTGGAATTGATTAGCAATGAATCTCAGACAGGAGCATGGGGTGAACCACCTTCGTTTTTGCCAGGATTCGTATTTCTGCTTCTGCACTCATAGCATTGATCAAAATGGCGAAGCTTCGATTCCTTGCCTACGTTCAGCTCATCTTCGTCCTCCCTTGGTCAATAAGCGCTGTTCCATTGTATCACTTTGATGAAAATTCTATTGAAAATAAGGTAATTACGAGTGCTCCTCTTCTGACCCCAAGCTTTGTTTCAAAATTGGGAATTTCTACATCCAGGTAGTCCCAGCCGCCATACTGCCGGAAGGAATCCAAGGAAAATCCAACATCCCCGGGGACCCATTGACTCCAGACGAGTTCCAGAAAGCGACTCAACTCATCAGTAAGCAATGCTTGCTACACAGCGGTTTTTAGTAAGCTTTCAATTTTTCTGTTTAGAGCAAAAGGCAGCGATTGACCCGAATGACCCGACAAATGAAGACATTGCCGAAGTCGTGAAGCAATCGATCAAAGGAAGTCGACAGAAGGATACTGTGGAACAATGGGAAAATGGAAGGATCCCGTACTTGATTGACTCAGAGTTTGGTACTGGGCTAACTAATAATTCTTAATTTTAACTTTCTGAATCATCAGAGTCTAACAATGTTTCTTTCAGACGAGGAACAGCGAGTGGACTTGGCCAAGGCAGTGCAGCAGTTTGAGGACGAAACTTGCATCCGTTTTGTCGCCGCTGATCTCGAGAAAGATGAAGACTACGTATTCATTGAGAACTCGGAAGAGGGTTGCAGGAGTCCCATTGGTCACAAAGGAGGGAAACAGTCAATCAAGCTAGCCAATCAGTGTTTCGACCAGTTTGGTCGTCTGCTTCATGAGATGCTCCATACAGTTGGGTTTGTGCATGAACAGTCAAGGTCAGATCGGGACAAGTTTGTCTTTGTAGACTACGATGTCATCAAGGAAGGTATACACAATCAATTACAGTCGGCGACCATTTTCTCAACCATTTTGTGTAATGCAGAATATGAGCATAACTTTGAAAAACGGGATCCACCTGCAGGGAACTATGCTGGAGAATATGATACTAACAGCGTCCTCCACTACAGCGCCCAGGCATTCGCTGATCCCAAAAATGAAATCACAATATTCCCATATTTCGACGAAGCTGAAAACTTGGGTCAAAGGTTCTCATTCTCACAGGTTAAAAATCCAAACCAACTGGTCGACATCTAAAATCTAAACTGAATTAGCATGTCATTTTCCCTACTGAATTTCAGAAAGATGTTGAGAAGGTGAACAAGTGGTACAAATGCAAACCAAAACGACCAACACGAGTAAAAACATCAAGAATCGCTTGCAGTGAACGTAAAAAACAGAAATTATTCAAAATTATGTGATTAACTGAATTATTTTATTACAGGTAACCAGTGTAATGATTTGCACACTAATTGTGCCCACTGGGCCAGCGAGGAGCAATGCAATGGAAAGAATTCTAATTGGATGAGCATCAACTGTCGCCTTGCTTGCAATAAATGCGGTGAAATTCTGAAAAGTATTTTTAGCTTTTAATCCTCTGTAAATCCCTTTGTTATTTTCCATTCAGAGGAATCCTGCAAGGATTTAAATACGAAATGTGCTGCCTGGGCTGAAGAAGGATATTGCAAAGAGTACGACGACTTCATGCTGCCCTACTGCCCTGCTGCCTGCAAATCGGCTTTAGCCGGCAAGATCTAACAGCACATATTCCAAATTATTAATTTATTACACACCTGTTGCTTACTCCTTAATCCTATACCTCCAAGATAAAAAATGTCAACCAAGACAGTATAAAAGCTGGGGGATTTTGTTCCAAATGGGACAAATGGGAATGGTTAGCCTCGAAAGATTATGGTCTTGATCAGGGTCTAGTCCTAATGAGTCCTAATGAGACTACCCGATTGTTGTTTGTTGGCTCCATTATCACCAGAGTCGCCATTATCCTTCACTGTCCCCAAGCAATGTGTCGTCAGTCTGTCTCAGCGTCAAAATACACTGATGATGAAGACTCTGACACGAGTTGTCATCAGAGTCTGAAGTAATTGGACGAAGTGATTCGTTATCGGTTTCATTTGACTCTTCCTCACTCTGCTGGATTCCTTGTTACAATGACATGGCCACGACGCCTTGAGAATCGCTTGTACACTTGACCTCCTAGGAACCCTGCGACAATCGTTGCCACAACCTTAGAACATCCTCCCTTCCCTAAAGTGTGCATTCAAACGCAATTGAAACTGGTAAAATAGTGACAGAAGGTGGCCATTGACCAGGAAAAATGTAGAAAATGCTGTAAAAACAGTAATTTGAAAAGTGAGGAAGGTCATTGACCTTTGTAGGCTCACGTGCTCAAAAATTGCAATAGCACCAAAATTTGAATTTTTCTGAACAAAGGTATCGAGTTTTGCCACTGCGCATACGCAGAAATTGTCGCCCAATTTTTTTCACGCGTGGCCAAAACCAGCGCTAAAAATTCAAAATCAAAACCAGTTGTTCAAAATCCAAAAAATTACAAAATCTTCACAACTTTCGCTTGTTCTTTTGAGTTGTCAGTATTGTTCTTGCTGGTAATAAAATCGGGGAATTCAGAGACCCTGACCGGAAATCGGTGACAAGGACCGGGTACTGTTGATGATCATTAACAGAGAATAGCGTGAGTTATAACATTTTGGGTTACGTTTATTTTTGATTACCAATGCAAATTGGAGTTCATTTATTTTGTATTTTTGTTGTGTTTTAGTAATTATGCCACCTTGTTGATAACTGCTTAATTGCTCAACTGGTGTGGCTATTAGGGCTGTTAAATTAACGTTATTTCGTATCAACAAGCCTTGTCGGATGAGGAATGATGCATGCATACACATGAGCCATGAGTCTTGTGTGTAATGTTTTTACTTTCGTGCAGTCGTAGTAAAGAGCCCTATACTCACTCTATACTCGTCAGTTCATAACAGACTCAGGAGTCAAACACTCATCGCCATTTTTATCAACCACAGACTCTTACTTATGTGTGTTACACTTCCTATAATTAGATACCAACGGTTCTTGTCTTCATTTTAGGTGTGGTGAAAGGTCACGGGTTGCCTGGTGAGAAGCCCGAAGAGACTACTCTGGTGCTGGACAGAAGGAAGATATAACATTACAAGGTCATCCGTGTATTTGTTTGGCCAGCTGGCAGGTGGGAATTCGCACAATTCCGTCATCTACCTCTACTCTGTTCGATTCATGGCAAAAATCAAAAGTTGGGAATTATATCATCACACCTCTTTCATTGTTCGCCTCCTGACATTCCAGAGACAAGCAAAAGTTGTTCATATCGGACTATTTCACAAGAGGAAAATGACTCCACACGAATGCATTGAGTCAGAGTGAGCGTGTGTGAGGTCAAAGATCAAGAATCAAGATAAGATCAAGAAAAGTGCCAAATGAGTGGACTGAAGAAGACGAAAATGTGGGCAAAGTGGTACACGGTGGTGACCATTGTGTCCATGATCTCTAGAGTTTTGGGAACAATCACAGTGATGACCAAGGGGAATGAAAGTGTTGTTGAATTTCAAGATGCACCTGCCTCATTTGTCCCAGACCGTGTGTCATACTACGGGTTGAGGGTAATTTCATAACTAAAAAGCTGGAGTTGCGACATTGAGGTTAATTATTCTATTTGTACGATTTATAGGGCTATGCCGTTTACGCAAATCCAGCCAATGCCTGTACTTCTGTTCAACCAACTCCAAACGTTTCAGCAACCACATCCGTAAACTGGATTTTGGTAGCAAGACGCCTAGACTGTGATTTTCAAACCAAGATCGAGAATGCTCAGAATATGGGTTATTCTGCCATCATTATTCACAATGTTGGGTCAAATAGGACCGAACCGATGACAGTCCGGGATGCTGAAAGGCTCGTGATCTATGCTGCCTTTATTGGGGAATACAACGGCCTTCTCCTCAGAGATAACTACTCAATCACGACCACCAATCCACCTAATTATGAGTACTACTTGGCTATAGCAGATGATTTCTCATTCTCTGGATACATCCTACCCTTTGCGATCGTAGTATCGATTTGCTTTGTAGTCATGCTCTTGTTCATGGTAAGATTGGTAAGCACAAAATCCAAGCTACTTTAGAAAGGCGTATACCACTGGATCTCCAGAACGCCATTACTCTGGGGATATAAAATTTCATGCAATTCCTGTCCTTTCAGATTTGGCAGCAAGTATGCCGATGGCTCCGTGAAAGAAGAAGGTCACGGCGGAGGAAGTTACCAAATTCGGTGCTAAAGAAACTACCGATTACAAAATGGACCAAAGGGGATCCATACGAGGTAAGTTTATTACTGCGCATCCAATACTTTATGATTTTAATTCTGGTTTTTACGTCTTTAGACCTGTGCTGTTTGCCTTGAGGATTTCGTCGAGCAGGACAAAGTCAGAGTACTGCCTTGCTCTCACGGTATAAAGTTTTATCACTTAAATGTGGTTTTAACTGCCTTGTTTTGCGTACTTTATTCACTTAATTTTGCGGTTTCAGGATTCCATGCTGTCTGCATTGATCCATGGCTCACTAAAAATCGTCGTGTTTGTCCAATTTGTAAACGAAAAGTGATCTTGGCTGAAGAACGCTTCAATGACTCTGATTCTGATTCCGATTTGTTTCAGGATTCCATGCTGTCTGCATTGATCCATGGCTCACTAAAAATCGTCGTGTTTGTCCAATTTGTAAACGAAAAGTGATCTTGGCTGAAGAACGCTTCAATGACTCTGATTCCGATTCCGATTCAGAGACAACTCCACTCCTTCGCAATCCTTCTGCCACAAATCCAAATCCGGCCACTTCTAGCAGCACTTTTGTTCAGCAAGGGGTTAGTTCTGAATTTTCCAAACAGTCCATCCGCTTATACATTTGTGTACCCTTGCAGGATCGTTTGTTCCGAGCCCGAAGGCCTCCTCTGCATGCTAGAAGGCAACTCCAACAGCGAATGCCTGAGACAGCCGATGCAGAACTAGAGTCATCCGATAACTCATCCCTCGCCAGTTCGGATTCGGATAGTCAACGTAGTCGGAGCCATCAGAGTCTCCCTGTCCTGGCAGAAGTTCATGGTCTCGGTCATTGTACAGAAGTTCCTCCAGGCTCACGTGCCCCTTTTCCTTCTCTTCAAACTCAACCATCATCCATCATCAACTCTCGATCTTCTTCCTTCCATCGGAATTTGGACGCTGGTCCCTCTCAAGCTCTCGTCCCTGGACAAAACGTAGTGATTAATCTGGATCCAGTTGATGTGGATAGTTTGAGTGAACCCACATCATTAGAACCTGCTTCTGACCTAATTGGAGGCGATGCTGAAATCCCACCAGTGGTCGTGAGTGGATCCTCTCCAAATCAGAATCAAATTGTCTGAGTTTTATTTTCAAGGAGTGCGCATAGTTGAGTTTAGCCATTTAGTTTATAATTTTCAATCTAGTCTGGAATTTATGGAGTTTCCAGAATTTTGTTTAGTTTAGTAATTACCTCATTTACAAGGCGCTTGTTTCCTTTTCCAAGGTGTTAACTCATGTACCTTACGTGGAATCAGCACATTCAGCGCGGCATTTAGTGTAAAGTCCTCCCAAGGGATTCTAAATCTCAGATGCCTGTCAATCCCAGTCCCAAGTCCTATTGCAAAAATTGTAAACTGAAAGCTGAGTGGTGGCCTTGGATTGAGTCAGAGCTTGCGTCGCTGCTGTCGTCACAAGGAATTTACAGGAAATGTTTCCATCATGTCCATTTTACAGAAGGAAGTGACAACTGGGTGTCGACATTTTGTCTTATTATTGGCAACTCCATGTTATTTTGGTTCGTGTGCGAATTTGAGAGTTGGCGTCTGTGACGCAAGTAGTTCCCCTTGTATAGAATTCCAAGCGAGCTCCTTGTAAACGCAACTCTGAGCTCATTGACACTTAACTTTAATGATACGCGTAATTAGCTTTGTTTTCTAAACCGTGATATATCAATCAGTCCCTTTATGTTAATGCATAAATCATGTTGAATAGGTCAGACGAGTATTAAATTGGAAGTGTACAATTTTAAAGGTTACTGGAACTCTGGATGAAATTCCCATTCACCATGGCCTTACAATTCGAGCTGCACATTTGCATTTATGGTGTTTGCTTCGTTTCGCAATCCTTCCAGTGTGACTCTGGCTCAGCTATGAAACATTGTGGAGATCAAAGATCAAAACACTCCCAAATTTGTCCAGAATCACGGAAGAGTTTTAGTCTCCGCTGCTTATTGCGTGAGCTAAGACGAAGACAATGTGGGAAACCAAGGCGTATTCGTTGGTGGCCATTTTGTTATTGGTTCCAACAGTTTCGGGCTCAATTAGTGTCACATTCCTCCTCACAAGTAGAAATGTCGCCCAGTTTCTGGATGTACCTGTCTCCATTCCGTCAGGGGCTTTAAACTATACTCTGAAGGTACTTTTTTCTTCTCTTCTTGCAGCATTTCTGTAGGGTCATTGAGGTTAACTTTGTTTTGATTTACAGGGCTATGCTGTTTATGCTAATCCAGACAACGCTTGTGAGACTGTCCAACCAACACCAAATGGGAAGGAATCCGCTAACTGGATTCTAGTTGCGAAACGCCTAGACTGTGATTTCCAGACGAAGATCGACAGAGCTAAGGAGATGGGCTACTCGGCAATTGTGATTCACAATATCGGTTCAGAAGATCAACCAATCGCTACTTGGGAAGTGAGCCATCTCTGCTCTAATTGCTTCTACGCTGCCATTGTTTCTGAATACGATGGTCTCCTACTGAAGGAGATTTACTCAATCACGGCCACTCGTCCGCGTAACTACGATTACAATTTGGTCATTGCTGAAGAGGGCTTCACGAATTCTCTCATCTATCTCATCTTCGTCTATGGAGCTGGGACATTGATGATCTTGGGAGGCATCGCTTTCCTAGTTCTGCTTGTACATGCTGTAAGTTTGCTTATTGTGTGTTTGACAAAGCTAATCGTGTTTTCTCAGTGTTGGCAAGAAATTGGTCGACGGCTGCGTGCTAGACGGCGAATCTCACGCTTGATTTTACCGAAGTGGGTACTGCAGAAACTGCCGATTAGAAAATGGACCAGCGGAGATCCATACGAAGTAAAGCTTGGAAAATTTAAATACTTTTTTCTATTTTAATGCTTGAATTTTCTTAGGCTTGTGCCATTTGCCTTGAAGATTTCGTTGCGAACGATAAAGTGAGAGTATTGCCTTGTTCCCACGGTACGATTTTCAACCTGCCACATAGCCTCATTTGAATTTACATCCATTTTTCGTTTTCAGGGTTCCATGCCTTGTGTATTGATCCTTGGCTCACGAAAAACCGTCGTATTTGTCCACTCTGTAAACGAAAAGTAATTTCCAATGATGAACGCTTTCGGATTTCAGATTCGGATTTCAGTTCAGATTCGGATTCGGTTCAGACTCCACTTCTTCGGAATCCTGTCGCTAATACAAATCATGTCACTGCTAGCAACTCTCTTGCTCAACTAGGAGTAAGTTCAGGAGAGCATTTTTAAACAAAGAGTGACACTTTTGTGTACCTTACAGCAGAGGTCAATGGAAGGAGCAATTGAAGTTCCTTCAAGCTCAAATGCCCATTTGGTTCCGTCTCAGAGCTACTCCGCATTGGCAGACTCCCGATCTATTTATCAGAATACGTAGATTAGTCCCTCTCAAGGGTTCTGGACAAAACGTGGTGATTAATCCGGATCCAGTTGATGTCAGTACCACTGCTGGAACAGTGGAGCTGAATTGAACCTAGAAGTGTGGTTTCTTAACTAACTGGCATTCTACCTGCCCCATTTGTCGAAATTACTCAGCTAGATCGTCGCCATTTTGTTTATATAGTTTTTCCTAAACTGGAATAAGCCCTTTGCTTATAGAAAGTGGAACTATAAAGGTCAAGTATTAAACCCAAAGCAATTGGGAAATTAATTTTATTTGATAAGCAATTCATGCTTTACGACCCGTAATCGATTGTTCATCCAACCAATCGCTGATAGTCTGTCCATGCGTGGTGGTCCATTTTCTGTTTTCAACGATGGTCTGAATTGATTTCTCAATGGATGTCTTCGCACCTTCGCCAAGTTCGCCGTTGAACTCGGTTGCAAAGCCCCTGACCTAATTTACCAAAAATTCAAATTGAAACCATGAGAATGAGCTCCAGATTTTGGAATTTACGGTTCGCTCATGATCCTGAGTGCTGTAGTAGACGCTCAAAGTTTTAATTGAGTCGGTGATGAAGTTATCCCCGTAACTGTTCCAATAAATTCACAAAGTTTAGAATTAAAACGGGGAGTTGAGGGAGTGGGCTTACCCAATGAGAACTTGGAATTTGTCTTTGAGGAAAGGGATGATTAAATCACGGCCAACTGGATTAGCTGCAATTTTCTGAATAAGGGCTTTCCTTTCTTCAACAGTGACTTTGGTCTCGGAGTTAATGGCCTCTAGGAGGAGCCTGGAAATAATATCTTGTGTCAATTTCAATGGGAATTTAATTAAATCTTCTTTACTGGTCAAGGGGCGCTGATTCAGTGTGGCATCCTTGTGCTACGAATAGGAGAGATCGCTGCTTCTCTGAAACAGCAGGATTCTTTGACAGCTTCCTGATGATGTCTTTGAGTTCTCCAGTCGCGTCGTCTGCTGCAAAGGCTGAGCAGTAAACTACTGGCTGGATATCTGCAGGAGTTCTGGAATGTGGCACAAATCCAAGTGAACAATGTCGTCATCCTTGAATGCAAATGGAATCCAATTTGTCTTACGGATTCACCCCGTCTTCATGAGAATCCCATTCTTTCACCAGTTTGACTGAAGTTTCTTCACATACATCAAGGTCGACGCTGCAGGCCCAGTCAAACAGAAGTCCCCTTAGCATTGAAGGGATTGGCTTCAGATTCTCTGTTTTAGCCAAGTTTAGCAATGGCGTCAGTTGTGGCTCAATTTTCGGTCCAATGTACAACTGCAGAGGTTAAAAACTTTATTATTTTAAAGAGTCTAGCACTAGGTTGGAAAGCAGAACCCAAGCTTACCTTCAGGTCGTCAAGAATCCCTGTGTCGTAGCTCAGGAATTGGTAGATTTTACGGAGGTGCGTCGTCAATACTGTTGTCCAAACTGAAAGTGAATCTTCCTTTTCCAAATACTTGGTCAGATCCAAAGCGTCAGTAAAACTGTTGTAGGCTGAAAGTGAATGATAAGTAAACCCGTACCAGTTGAAGATGGAAATCGCTTACAGTGGAAAGCGAAGGTGAAGTAGTCGTCAATGAATTGAGTTCTGCTGGACACTGAAAACTGCTTGAAGTTATTTCCAGTCAGGTACTCAGTTTTCAGTAGGTCGAACAAGTGGCTGTCGTACAGGACTCGGTAATAGCCTTAGATGAAAAAACAATTGTGATTTCGATCGAGGATTTTAGACCATTGGAGCATTTACTTCGAGCGTCAGGATTTACATGAATCCATTCACTTGTGTCTTCAACGGGGATTGAAATCAGCGCATCCCTTGCTCCAAGCCAAGCCTTTGGAATAAAATTATCAAGCTGCGGCTGCTTCTTTGTTGCGAATGTAATAGGAACTTCCCATGTTCCATACTCTGCAATATCCCCAGTTTTTCCAAAGATGAATTTTTCCTGTGCAGTTATAAAATGAATACTTGATCAATTGATGAAGCAATTTTTTTATCTCACCTGAGATACGTAGAGATGCTTAGAACCAACCCTGTTGACTCGGATGATAGGAAATCCAGGCTGCAATGTCCAGGAATCCATTATGGCCTTAATCGATTTCCCTTCTGGAAGAACGCCGGCCGCAGCCGCTTCAGTTTCAAGCACTTCGAACAATTGGTCTTGATTTGTTGCTTGGAATTCACTGCGGAAGTAACTCATATGTAAAACCTTCATAGAATAAGTTTGGATAATTACTATCTTTCCAAGTATTTCTGCAAAGCAGCCTTGAAGGTAGGTTCCGTTATAAACGCCTGCAACGTGCGAAGAACGGAAGCCCCCTTTTCATAAATGATTCGGCTATTTTGTGACTTAATTTCAGCCGTCCAATCCCCGCGAAGGGCGTGTGTATCCGGTCCAATATCGTTCTCCATTGCCAGTTGAAACGTATCCAGGATGATACGGTCTTCAGCTCCGAATGAAGGTTCAACCTCTTCAACGGCAAGATGTTGCAAGTACCGAGCCTAAAAAGTCATTGCAAAACGTATTGCTCAAAATAGAACACAATCCTTGACCCTTAGAACACAATCCTTGACCCTTACAAATCCTTCCTTGAGGTAGAGGTCATTCCAGAACTCAATGGTGACCAAGTTCCCGAAGTAGTTGTGCGCGAGCTCATGAGCAATCACTACAGCTTGTCGCCATCGTTCGAATTCTGTCATGTCACCTTTGACAAAGAGAAGCGTTGGGATGCGGTAAGTGTTAAGGCCCCAGTTCTCCATTGCACCTGATGGGAAAAGAGCATAAATGCTGGATTCCATTGTGTCACAGGTGGAAGCAGGTTACCTGCTGCAAAATGAGGAATAGCGACTTGGTCCAATTTAGGGAGTTCATGAGGTCTTCCAAAGTATTCGCCAAAGTAATTGATCAGTTTGGCAGCCACTTCAGCTGAGAAATCTCCTTCTCCATGTTCCATTTGGTTCGGAGGACCCCATGACTAAATTAATTAATTATTCAATCATTTCCAGAAATTAAGTCATCACATTAATTAATTAGTTTACCCTTACTTTGACAGTGTTATCGTTTGGGGCGGATTTGAACAAGAAATCGGACACAATGAAGGCGATAAGATAAGTAGGTGTCGACGGCGTTGGCTTGTAATGGTCAAACACGTAGCCTGGCATCCTGGACACGAAATCAATCATCGTTTTATCGCCAGATGTTGACAGATTGACGTAAATGAAACACAAATATCGAGTTCATTGTCGGCTCACCCAGGAATTTCCTCATCCGAAGTACTCTCCAGGGGCATGTTAGACAACGAATGGAACCCTGTCTTCAATCGGCCGACGCTGATCACAAAAGTAGCTCTAAGGGCTGGTTCATCGAAGCAAGGGAACGCTCGTCGAGCTCCAGTTTTCTCAAACTGAGTTGTCGCCAAGTACCTAATAGAAAAGGAATGAATTCACTTTGCTGGAATGGAAAATGCTGGAAAATCATGGCCTCTGTGGGCTCACTTTGTCTTTCCATCTTTGTCCTTGTACGAGCTCCAATAAAGCCCGGTCATTACTGATTTGTCACTGACAGTTGACACAAAGTTGATGGTCACAAGATAATTCCCATTCTCTTCCAAGTCCTGATCCAAGGTGATCCTCGCAGTCTCCACATCCTTGAAAAACTCGACCTTTGTCACAGTCAAAGCCTCTCCAGACGCTTTTGTGACCTGAATACAACAATGTCCCATGCCAATTATCAAAATCTCAATGCATTCTCTCTAAAAGTTCTGAATGTTCGCATACAGTGACTGTTTGGTCATCAAACTTGATATCCCTAGAGTTGAGCGTGATCGTCTTCACCGCTTTGTTCGCCGTTACATCGATTACAACCTTCCCTGGAGCTTTAAAGCGGTTAACACCCGTGACCAGGATTGGTGTAATTTCCAAATTGTAGCTGTTTGGAACAATATCTTTTGGCAATCGAGCGTTTGCGGAGGCAGTGACGCTGCTGGGAGCCGATGATTCAGTCTCTTGTTTCTGATTGGTCAGAATTTTGTTTTCTTGGAATTCAGGTACAGGAAGGCCTCGTTGATCTTCTAATTGGGGCGGTGAGGAAGCCGCGGCGGTGGCCACCGCTGCCACTAGTATAAACCTGAATAGCATAATTTCCTGGTCAATTGATGACTAAGGCCAGAGCAATTAGAGCATCTGTATTTTATCATGATTTCTTATCTTGTAAAGAGCATCAAAGATTAGGAGATGGAAATGAAAGCAAACAGGAGAGATTATCGTAATGTTTTTCTTGTAAACGTGAAATTGCAATTAAATTGTTACATCATGGATCAATTAATTGTCAATCAATTGATTAAATGGAAACAATAGGGGGAGAACAATAGGGAAAACGGGTGAGAATTTGAAGCCAAAAGTGAAGCCTGGGACGTTTGATTTTGTATGTCAAAAAACAACTTAATTTTACAATGGAATTTTGGGTTTTAATTACAGTTAAATTAAGAATCTGGACAGTTTTTCAACCTTTGACCTTGCCTGTGTCAATACAATGAGGAACCCTACTCATTCCAGGTCAATGGCGGTATACAATTTCCCATTTCAATAGCTTCTTTTAGTACAACAGTTTTCTACTTATTTAATTTTAACACTTGTATTTTACACTTTAATTACTAATTTAATCCTGTTGTGACCTTGAGAGGAGCTAACGATGACCCAAAGTGCATTGGACAATTTCTACCAAAGAACTAAAAGTTGAGTAATCATGCTCACATTCAGAGGTAAATTATTTCTTGATCATTACAATTTATGATTTTTATTATTCCAATTGACATTATTTGACCTTTGATTCATTAGATTCCATGGCAGGATTCTCGTATGAAAAGCGCCCGCTGAAAAGGGCAAGGCTTGGACCACCGGATGTGTATCCGCAAGAGGTCAAACAAAGAGAGGTAACAAACGCCAACTTTACTAGTCCTGTCCATTTTTATAAAATGGAAGGTCATGGTT
>VNWY01001454.1:0-15099 GCA_009869845.1 Pseudachorutes palmiensis | reverse complement strand
TGTGTATTTAAGGAATTTTTTTCACATTATATTAATATTCGAAGGTGATTAATTCGTGACTATCATATTATGGCGTCGATTCTAAACCACTTTAATAAATAGTCATTTTACTTATTCAAAAGTGGAAAGTTTTCTCCAACTACGTTCTAAGTTCTAACTTCAATACTTCGAGAAACGTCGAAAGCTTCACAGGCTATTCATAAGAATATTTCTCTTTAGCTGTCATTAGACCATCTCCAAGAAATCAGTAAAGTTAGCAGCAAGCAAGGAACAAATATGGAGCTGTTACTAATCCTGATTGTAATTCAAACGGTGTTTTGCACTCAGTATATTACAAATCTAAACGAAGTCTTGTCTGAATATAGTAAATGCAAAATCCGATTGTTGTTTGATCCTAAACAAGTTGGAATTTTACCGTTAACTCACCCAGTACTGATAACTGCGAATTCATCGCTTAACTTGACCAGTGGCGACCTTGACATGCCCCTTAAACTCTTCTGTGCATTGAACATTGCCATTCTCTACTCGCAAGAGGACATTTTCGACTTGTGTAACAATATTGGAAGACATGAGTGGAATATCAGCGAAGAGTGGCACTGGAAGGTTTATAATTCAGATTTACTTTTCATTGGGAATGGAATAGAGCCAGATGAATGCCACATGGCAGTCACTTTGCTTGAAACGAAACAAACAGACATGTACGCCGACCAGGAATATTTGAAAGTAGTAACTGCTCAAGTATTTATTCACTATGTGGCAGGGGTGATATATTTTGAAGAGGCGATAGCGCAAGTGAAAGGTGAATTGTGCCCCATTGCCGAAAATTATAAACTCTGTCTGTACCCACCGCACATGCAATTCCGACCCTACGAAGCTTTTGTAGTATCAAGTTGTAACGAAACAATCGCAAACCAGACAATCCTTTCAGAAGGTCACATACAGCATTTGATTGGTTCACCTTTCGATATGAAAAAACTAGTACAAAACTATGTTATACTAATGGCTGGAAAGAAGTATAACATGCCTCTTATGATGGGGAATAACTATGCCCTGCTCTTAGTTAACACAATTCAAGCACTTCGAGGCATTCCTGTATGCTTATCCGATGAAAATGCTCAATTGGAGCTAAGGGACGTTATTGATTCAATATTCAAGTTATTCGAAAATCCTGACGGAATGAAAATTGTTTTAGCACTTAGCTTTCACCAAAAGCACTTAGCTTCGTGGTTGTTTTATTTAAAGAGCTATAAATTAAAGTCTCTGCTTGTCGTAACAGAAATTGAAGAAGTCGCATTTGCAACGTGTCACGGGGTTAAGCAGTCTTTCTCTTACTCAATATATTCGGATCCGTTCGGATTTGTGACATGGACGTTGATAATGCTCTGTTCATGTCTGATTATCCCATTAGTTGTTATGATTATAGCAATGGCACAGCAATTACCACGCAAAACGTTATATAGAATGTTAAGCGATGTATTTTTCAATAGTGTAGGACTACTAGCTGAGATAAGTCCTAGTTTCAGTGACTCTTATTTAGAGAAGTTGAAGCTCAGGGGTAAACTGCAATTCGTATTTGGAACTTGGTTACTTGCTATAATTGTACTAGTCAATGGTTACAAAGGTTGTTTTACTTCGTACATCCTATCACCTGCAAAAGCTACTCATACGTACACTTCTATGCAACAAATGGATGGGTTTTATATTTCCGAATTGGAATCATCTAGTTTTGTGTTTGCATTGTCTATGAGTAAGGTTGTACAGTACGTGTATGCCTCAGGAGCGGAAATTTGCAAATGTACCACTAATGTTGACAACTGTAATTCCAGCATAAAATGGACTTATGAGCAGAAAGAATGGTTAAAGCACCATTATCAAATGGAATTTGGGACAGAAGATTTATGTATTGATGCAGAGGGTAAAACGAATTGGGGGTACCTAATGCCAATGGAAGAATACCAACAACTAGTGACCTACGAAATAGAGAAAAGCTACAGTAAGCATGTGTTACCAAAAAATACGAGCTACTTTTTACGTGAATTCGATTCATATGATTGGCCGTTATATTTATTGGAAATATTCAAAGTGGCCGAAAAATGTGGTAAGAATGTAATAGTTGGGACCAGAGATGAGGCACATGAATTGATAACTAAGCATCGGTATCAACAACTTGAAAATTCAATAGCGACGTCGAAGCCCATCAAAGACTTTACAGTAGGCATCAACCCGGTTATGAATTCTTGGCGAGGATTTTTATTAATAGAATACAAGATGGAGCGGTATTACATGTGGATGATACAAGTTCAGATGTACAAGAGGATGCAACAGTTGATGGCTAATGGGGTAATCCCGCTTTGGTCAAAATGGTATAAAACCCAGTTTTTGAATGAAACTAAGTTGGCCAGAATGAATGAAAACCTTAATTATGCTTCAGTGTTACCGCGTACCCTTTCAACTGCAGACAAAAATACGCTTTCGCTGTTTGTGGTATGGGCTTGTGGAGTTGCTGCTTCTTCATTAATTAGTATTCTAACATGCGAATTTTTATGTTTTAAATTTCAAACTTCGAAAACTCAAGTTAGAGTAAGTAGAACTATGTCATGGAAGTCAGCGGCTGTACAAACACGTCCGCGGCGAAGGAGGGAGGGCGGGATCAGGCAAATTAGACGAAAGTGGACGAAGGGAGGAGGGAGGGTTCTGGTTCAGAGAAAGTGGACTTTCCTCCCGTAAAAATTGGATTACGAATGCACCAATGCTAGTAAAATTATAATGGAGATGAAGGCACAGGTAGATTTTGAATCGGGATATGGCTACACTTGACCGAATATTGGGGTGTGGAATCTTAAATTACAATTAATTCATTACTGTGAATAATTTAGCGCTGTTCGGAATTGGGCGTGTCGTACCTTGTTTTTGTGAAAGTAAAAAACCGTAGAGTGGGCTACTCGTGTACATAATTACGTATACTCAAACGCTTACATTTTTCTATCGATATTTATGTTTAGGCAATTAGGTTATAATAAACCTGTGTATCCTGTATCTGGTTTTAAGTCGTCTCGCTGTTATAAAAATGATGGATTTTAAAGGAATTTTTTTATATTTATTTCATTCAATTCACTGGCGAGCTAGCTCCGTTCGCGTGTCTTATCCACAAAAAAGACTGGCACCGGCCGAACGAATGGATCAACTGACAAAGAGGCGTGCTCAAAAGAATTATAAGTAAGGCTAGCGCTGTGCGCTAGGTCGGTAAGTCCCAGTTGATGCTTGTTGATAGGAGTGAGCTACTATTTCACCGAATGAATTTTTGGAGTGTGGAATTTTTAATATACAGTAGTTTAAATATTCAAAGTAATTTTGTGCTTTTCAACAAAGGATGTGTGCCATATTTTGTCTTACTTGAGGAGGAAAGAGGAAGTTTTCGTCTAGTTATTTATTCAACAGCGTACGTCTTTTTGCTTTAGATAATCGACATGACAATTTAGCTTTTTAGTTAATTCTTTCTATCTAGGTACTGGCCTACGCCCATTTTCAGTAAAGAAAAACAACTTAAATGCCGGGTTGGATTATACGACGGAGTACCAAATGCCGGCCTTATAAACAGGGTAGTTTGCTCAAATACAATGTTGACAGGAAGTTGGGATATTCAACGTATACTTTTGGATCAGAATACTACGAGGACCTACAACGCAACGGAGAGTTACAACACTGCGGATGTGGAAAAGTCGCGCTACCAAATTACCATAAAAAAAAGAATCCGAGGGTCCCCATCCCCATCCGACCAACCGAAATGGTTTCCGTGTTTTGTTCTTCAGAAAGGCATCAGAAAAGCTGTAGACACGGATTTCATCGGCCGACAAATGTCACCGACGCCAGTCGGACAGGAATTGTTTTGAACCATTTTCCAGCGATGCTTGCTTTCCGCTTATTTTCAAAAGGTGGATACAAGGTCACCGCTGCTAAAGATGATTAAAGTAACTTACAAATCATCATTCACAACTTACCACGCGCACGTCAAAAATGTTCTGTCCAAAAACATATATCCGGGGACAAGTTGACAGTTTATTTTCTGATTTCAATTCTCTGCTGAAAGACTTGGCATAAGTGGTCAAGAAACAGTTCCAAGCTTCTTAGATGGATAACCATAAATACGGCCAACCCAAACAGAACCACCTCACGCTCAGGTTCCGAAGGCCCGATCCCAGGAGACCTTGTCAAAACCTTGTTCTACGTTGCCCTGTACGGAGTTGGATCTTTGGTCAGCCTCGGCGTCCACTTGGGATCATGTTCTATCAAGCAATAAGCCATGAAGGACAGGAGCAAGAGCAAGCGAAAGAAGGCTGCGATTCCCATTGTTCTCAGGATGTTCTAGGGCGACGGAAGTTTACGAAGAACTCATTGGGATTTTGGTTGCTTGCAACTTATGGTTGCAGACTACCTCGGTACGACATTCCAACGATTTCGAGTTTGGAGTTGAATGACATTTGACTTGTTACTTGATTTCTTTAGAGGAGACGTACAATGTAAAGATCGTGACCCAGAAACCAAAGCCCCGCCCACCAGACAATGATCTGTTGCTCTGGGTCAGAAGCAAAATGGAGCGAGAGCGGACTGGGAATGGGAATGCTCGTAAAAGTATGGCAGCCAGATTGACGATTCCACCGCAAATGAGACAACAGCTACAGCCAAAACCTCAACTTTCCCAAATTGATGAACGCGCTGGGAGACTACAAGAAGACTGCGTGAACTCCTCTGGAATAACACAGCAAAATGGAATCTCATGTTACTTAATATGAATTTCTAATTCTGCTTTACGATGCTGCATAACAATTGAAAATTATCGTTTAGCCCTCACACGGAGAGCCTCCCGGATGGAATTAAAAGGAATTAATAGATATTTAAAACCGTACTAATAAAATTAATTAATTTATGAATTATAAAAGTTAAAAGTCGCCATGTGAAGTGATATTTAGTTACAATCCGTATCTGAAACCTAGAAGCCACTTGACGATTTCATTTCCGTCAGGGCGAGGTCTTCTTTGGGTTTTTTTCGTTAGCCTCTAGTCTTGCCCAGGGGTTGATCCAAGCTCCATTAGCGATGCTAAACATTTACTAAATTCTTCGATGAGGATTCGTTCCAGCGCTTCTTCGCTCAGGTGTTGCTTCTCCCCTAGTTCAGCTTTGGCCAGGAGCAATTCCACGGTGGACGTGACCAAATCGTACGTCAAGCAATCAGATGGATGTCTAAAAAACCAGTTAACAATCTCATTTTTTATTGGGTAATTTTTGTAAATTGTTTTCAATTTACAAAAACACTCACTTGAATATGACTGCAGGTACGGTGCATCCAATATTATTTTGGGTTGACACGTCCTGCCACTGGGCCTTCATCTTGTTCTTTACTTGATTCTAACTGTTGAACACTGACTTCGGCAGCTTCCGCTTAGGTCCTGTTCGACGGTGAACTTGCAACTTTGTTCATCGGAGCAATTCTGTTTGTTTAGTTACAATTCGAACGTACTGAGCTTGGTTTCCACTGCCGGTCATCTGGAGAAACTTCTGTGACGATCCCTGGAAAATCAAATGACAACGTTGTCGTAAAAATGCAGAGAAAATCATTAGCAAAAGAAAAGCGGTTTAGATCTGGTCATACAGAAACCGGCGTCAATACGTTTCCATGAATTCAGAATTCTCTGTGGGGAGCTTGTTGCTCCTTGCTGATCTCCAATTGGTACAGGAGCAGGGACTTTGCCCTGATTTTCCTTTGCCAGGTGACGCGAGGAGAATACTTTGCTAAAAATTAAAAACTTTTGTTGATTCGCGATTCTCCAGAATTGTGTAATCAAATCAAGTAAAGTTTCAACCAATTTTAGAGAAAGGCAATTAACTTACTGTACTGTAGATTCACACGCGTAGGTTTCGTCTGGCCTCAACCTTTCGAAAACCGCGAGACCCGCGTTGTCAATTTTCTATTTTAACTTGTGGATATTCTGTAATTTTGGGTCCGGGCCACTGGCGGCCAGCGGCATGCCGCCAGCGGCCAACGGCCATGCCGCCAGCGGCCAATTCCAGCGGCCACTTCCTTGCGGCCAACGGCCATGCCGCCAGCGGCCAGTTCTACCGGCCACTTCCTAGCGGCCAACGGCCAGGTGTAGCGGCCAACAGCCATGCCGCCAGCGGCCAATTCCAGCGGCCAATTCCAGCGGCCAATTCCAGCGGCCACTTCCTAGCGGCCAACGGCCAGGTTTAGCGGCCAATTCCAGCGGCCACTTCCTAGCGGCCAACGGCCATGCCGCCAGCGGCCAATTCCAGCGGCCACTTCCTTGCGGCCAACGGCCATGCCGCCAGCGGCCAATTCCAGCGGCCACTTCCTAGTGGCCAACGGCCATTAGTAGGGATAAGTTCGCCTTCCCTTTCTCCTTTTCAAAATCAGCTGCTCATGAGGGTAAACCTAAAAGGTAACTATATTTAAAAAAAATGTGAACCTAAAACTCCAAGGTTCAAAACAATGAAATCTTGGTCAGTAATATACTGTAAATAAGTTAAATAAGGAAGTCGGCGTCGGCCTACACCCTTTTCAATAAAATAAATCTTTAACTAAAAGCTTTCAATAGCTATCGTTTCCATGATTTCTTAAAAATGAAAAATGCAACACAATTCCCGTCGCTAATAATTTTTATTAGTCGATGTTTGACTTTTATTAGGAGAAATATGAGCTGGCCGCTAGACCTGGCCGCGGCCGGCATGGCCGCTGGCCGTTAGGAAGTGGCCGGTAGAACTGGCCGCTGGCGGCATGGCCGTTGGCCGCTGGCGGCATGCCGCTGGCCGCCAGTGGCCCGGACCCAATTTTCTCTCTTCAAATCAAATTAATTTTTTTTTGTCAATTCATTTCCTCCCTTCCTCCCTGGTTTTGCACCTGTTAATTAATTAAGTTAATTAATCGCCTTTTACTTGCACACTCGATGAGAGTTGGTCTGCCGCTTCTTAGATTAATTAGATTGACTTCTTATCCATTCCAACCACAACCACATCTATTTACTGCTAGAAAAGCTCTCTTTTCAAGTCATCAACAGAGGTAAGCCACAATCAAATGCAACTAACAAGGTCAAGTCATTCAATCTATAAAAAATACGCCCCTTCCTTTCAATTCCATAAAGGTCTCAAAGTAACCAGGCTTCATTCGTCTTAAACTCATTGGGATCTCAACAAACTCCATTAGATCAATACAAACTCCAGCCGGAAGTAGTGACAATGAGCAGTGACGAAGATCGACAGCATTACATCCTTCCCCTTCATCAGCCAGTGGTGTCACTGGACTGTGACGTTGCCTTCAATGGACTCACTCCGAAAGAGAAGCTCTATGCTCATTACTTGAGCCAGGCAGCATGGTACGGTGGAATGATCGTCCCAGTGCAGGTAAGCAGCCTTTTAGTAAGATTTAAGATAATTTGGTGTAAATGGTTTGTCTGTTTCCTAGACTTCTCCAGAGTCACCGATGATCTTTGCAATTTTGTTGGATTTGTTCAAGTCCAATGGGGTGGGAGAACTCCGTGATATCGCAACGAACCAATGCGGCTTTAAGGATGATGATTGGACGGTAAGCGCATTTTAAATAAATTTTCCCAAAATGAATCTAGAGTTTTAGATACGATGATATACTAACGCTAGGCACTCCTTGTCTATACCACTGGGGTGTTTACAAATGCTGGAAATTACAAGAGCTTTGGTGACACGAAGATCGTCCCTGGTGTGGCTGCTGAATTAGTCGAGTCGTTGATCTCCAAGGCCAAGTTCATTGGGATGTCGGCTGAGGAAGTCCAGGAGAAATGGAATGCAGTCAAGGAGCGAGTTTACTCACTCAGTGACCGTGAAAAACAGCTCGGACTTGGAGAAAAGGTCGTAAACTGGCTTTTTGAATGAAATGTTTAAAATGAGCAACAGCTTACAAAAAAATTCGTTTTTTATAGGGTATTACTACCTACTTTTCATCCAATTGTACCCTGGAGGATTCAGAATTGGTCAATCGCTTCATGAAGGAACAAAACTTGGAAGGATGGATGACACGAGTCTTCAAGACATCGCTCGGAGCCACAAACGCTTACGAGGTTAAACTTAAAATTGAATAAATTAAACAACTCGTTCAAATCGCTTCTTTTTTAGATTCGTACTGCTGGCATCAAGTCTGGGAATCCAACTGGAGTTACACATGACTTTGAAGGTGCAAAATTCGCCTTAACTCGAGGTGACTACTCTGATTTCTTGGAAGAAGTTTGCAAAAATCTTGGGAAAGCGAAGGTAATTAATTTTAACCTTTTTATGTGACTTCACCTCACCTCCCCTCCCACTTCACAGGAATATGCCGCAAATGAGACTGAAGTGAAAATGTTGGATGGTTACATCAAAAGTTTCACGGAAGGTTCCTTGGAGGAGCATAAAAACGGATCACGATTTTGGATCCAGGACAAGGGGCCTGCTATTGAGACGTAAGAAATTAAACTCCTGTTTAATTTGTTTTTAAACTTTTTATAAATAATTTTTTTCAGTTACATTGGGTTCATTGAAAACTACCGTGACCCTACTGGAATCCGATCTGAATTTGAGGCCTTTGTGTCAGTTGTGAATCGACCAATGTCCGAAACCTTCCAGTCTTTGGTGGACAATGCTGCTCACTTCCTCACTCTTCTTCCTTGGCCGAAGGAATTTGAAAAGGATACTTTCCTCAAGCCTGACTTTACTTCACTGGATGTCCTCACTTTTTCAGGGAGTGGAATTCCAGCTGGAATCAACATTCCAAACTGTAAGAATTTACGCTTTCAAAAACATTTTTTTTCATCAGCATTCAAGCATAATCTATTTGTTTTTTAATAATAATTTTCAGACGATGAGATTCGTCAGGATGAAGGGTTTAAAAACGTGTCACTGGGGAATGTTATTCCAGCCAGTTACAAAGACACAAAACTCCCATTTCTCAACGAAGAGGACAAGGCACTCTTTTCCAAGCACAGGATCAATTCATTCGAAGTAAGTTCAAATTAGACTGTGACCAAAACGAAAGGGTTAATCGGATAGTTTTTTAGGTTCAAGTTGGCCTCCACGAATTGCTCGGCCATGGCTCTGGGAAGTTGTTCACCAAGGATGAAAACGGAGTTACAAACTATCCAGCTGGACTCAAGAACCCATTGAACAATGAACTGGTAAAGGAAGTTTATAATTTTTATTGAATCTTCATTTTCATCATTGATTTTGTACTCTTAATTTTTAGATTGAGAGTTACTATGGCCCTGGAGAGACGTACAGTTCTATCTTTACTTCTCTTTCATCTTCCTACGAAGAGTGTCGTGCTGAAGCTGTTGGGATTTACTTGTCTCTCTACGATGAAATCCTCAAGTGAGTTTTTCACAAAGTTCAATTGTCAATTCACTGTAAAAATTAATTGTATATTTGCTCCTAGGATTTTTGGATTCGAGGGCGATTTTGCTCAGGAAGTGAAATACGTTAACTGGCTCTCAATGGTTTATGCTGGGATCAAGTCATTGGAAATGTACCAACCAGACGCCAAGGCGTGGATGCAAGCTCATTCCAAAGCTCGCTACGTCATCCTTCAAGTCCTTATTGAAGCTGGGCAGGGATTCGTCTCAGTAGACGAAACCGTAGGGGAAGATGGGAAACCAGACTTGACTGTTCGTGTGGACAAGACCAAGATCGACACCGTGGGGCGAGAAGCTATGAAAGTTTTCCTTATCAAACTCAACGTGAGCTTTAGCACGACATAAGCACTAAAATGCAATTGATTGATACCTTTTGTGCTTTCCCAGGTGTACAAAGCGACTGCTGACATCAAAGCCGCTACTGCAATGTTTGAGGAATACGCAGCTGTGAATGACGAAGGGAAACATCCATGGGCCAAGTGGCGGAACATCATAATGGACAAGAAACAACCAAGGAAGGCTTTTGTACAGCATAATACTGTTGTTGAAGGTTGAACCTTTCCTTTTATGCACATTTATGCCTCCCAATTTCAATTCCATTTATTGCAGGTGATTCTGTTGTTTTGAAAACCTACGACTCTTCATTTGAGGGTTTGATTCAGTCCTGGGTTGAACGATTCGACGGGAACAAAGTGTACAAGGGACTTGACACTTGCTGGAAGAAGGACCAACCATACTTCTAAATGTGCAAAACATATTTTCACAAATGGTTTGTAAATTGCTCAAAATTGATAATCAGCAAGCAAAAATTGGAATTAAAAGCTTTCAAAGGCAATATGTGACAATTTGTCCCACAAAGCAGTGCGCAGGTGCAATCGAAGGATGGCCAAACGGAACAAATCTTATCTATAATTCATAAATGGAGTTAAACAGTCTGACCTCCGTTTGGTAATAATTATTTTTTATTTTCAAATGAGTAAGAAAGCAAGACGTTGACGAAGTTTGTTTTTTTCGTTTAGTTCATATAGCCACTTTCTTCCTGTAGTGACGACTACCCCAAATACAACAATTGAAGCTCCAAGAATACTACAAAGAGTTTGATTAGTATCATATTCCAATCACCTTCCTTTAAAGCTCACCTGAGATAGTCAGGAGTGACCCCTAGAAAAATGAATTGAAGTAGGAATGCAAATATGACATCCAGAGAACGAATGAGTGCCACAGTCGATGCGTTTTCCAGCTTGAGTGCCAAATTAATACAGGCGATTGAGCAGAATGCTAAAAAGAGACCAGCCACAAGGGCACATTCACGACCTGTCTTTGGCACAATTGAATTCAAATCGTCCATTAGAAGGAACAACGGAAGGGAAACGATCAACCCAAAAGAGCCCAAAAATGCAGTCATCGTTAGGAAATTGGCATCTTTGATTGACCTAGTGACAACGAATTTAAGTGAGAGTGAGAACAGAGCTCCCAAGGCAAAGGCAGAGCCAATCAAAGTGTTGGAATCGAATTCGGATTTGCCAGTAAGTAGCGGTGGTTTCATCATCAAGAAGATTCCACCTAGGGTTAAAATTGCCACCAAGATTGGAAGAACGGCGCACTTTTCATTGAGGATGAAATGAGCTAGGATTGTCACCACCACTGGGGAACTAAAATTAAAAATAAATTCTTCATTTTCAACTGTGAATTAGTTTGTGCTTGCCTGAATACGATGACAGTCATGTCTGCAACTGGAATGTACAAAAGGGCTTGACTTCGAAGCAAAATTGAAATTCCTTGAAGGCACCCTTGAAGCTATACTCAGAAATCACAATTTCATTCTCTTGAATTCCCCATAAAGGTTAATGTTACCATTAAAATGAAAAAGGTTTTTCTCTTTAGAGAATTTTTGAATGGCCAGATATCATCTTTTATAGGTCGTCTATTGGATGCACCTGGACCAAAATCGTGATAAATCTAAAGAGAAATCATTTAAAAAGCTTTTGTTTGAATTTCATTTGAATTTCATTTGAATTGAATGTTGAATTCTACCATGATTGGAATGCATGGGATGAGAACTCCGAGATTGAATAGAACTGCAGTCCCATTGGCTGGATACTTGTACTCTTGACCTAATATTTTGATAATCAGGAAAGACAAGGAGAAGAATAGACTGGCAAGAAGAGCCATTAGAACCCCAGCGTATCGCTTCAGAAACGAACTCTGTTCGACCTCCTTCTCAACCACGTCCTTGATCGGACCGGATTCAACCTTTTGAAAATTCTTTAGTTCCACTTGCACAGACATGATGACAAGATCAAGGAGTCTATAAACTAACTGATCTTTCTAAATGAGTTAAATCGTGGATGATTTCAGTTTGATCCAAGGATAACATGGGAAACTGGGACTGGGATTCCCAGCTCGTTTGACTCCCTCGTCATTATGCCTTGTCACACAATGGGAATAAAGCGTGTCACTTATCATGGAAATGTAATTTAAAATGTTCTTCTTGTGACACTAACAACATGAAACTGAAAGGCTGGAAAATTGTAGCAATTTATTCTAGTGCAGATGAAATGAAAAACAAAAGAATTTATTTTAACCTTGCAAATTCTTATGTAGTTTAAATCCGCATTGTTCTAACTCACTCAAATTTGAATGTAAATTAATTCTAATTGCACTTTCAGTTTCTCATTAAGAACTCAGCCGAATCTAATTATGAAGCTGAGGCATGCCTTTATTAAGTGGCGAATCTAAGCTGCGGAATTACTTTCCTTAGCTAAGGATTTTGGAGTAGTCCTTACCTTAAGGTTGTCTGTGAAGTTTAACCCTAGCTTATTAAAATTCAATCGTTTGATTGATTAGTGGGACCTTGTTCCACTTTGTACTTTCTTTACCTGAAACTAACTTTTCTGTTGAATATTATACACATGAAATAAGGATCTCCTGGTGGGGAATTGGTTTAACGCCATTCCAGGCTGTTAATCCCGTAGAAAAGACTAGCCTAACGAGAGCCTGTCCTGCAGAGGACGGCAATTTGGCCTCTGACCTTCTACACTGCCAGAGCCTTATGATTTGAATTTGACTTTTCCTGCAGCCTCAATAGTTCATTCCTTCCAGCTGCGCATATTAGAATATGTTGCTGTTATTTGAATCAAATGTATAATTTTACTGCCAGAGCCTATGATTTGAATTTGACTTTTCCTGCAGCCTCAATAGTTCATTCCTTCCAGCTGCGCATATTAGAATATGTTGCTGTTATTTGAATCAAATGTATAATTTGTTGTGACACGTATTGGAATTTCGATTGAACTGCCATGTACTGGTTTTATTATTTAACAGAGTAATCCCATTTAGAGAAATAATTCTCTCCAATCCTCAATTTGATATTCTAAACTGACAGGAAATAATGAAGGAAAGGTTTGTCCGCTTTTAGTAACTTTATTCCCCCTACAATAAAATTTCCATGTGGGTTTCAACCGTTGCCACCATTCTTCCTTTCGTTTTCAATCATTCGTCTCTTAGCTAAAAATGAAAACCAAAACTTTTGAGAAAGTTGTCCAATTTGGGGACAAATGGCTTTGTGTTCCGTTTGTTTTTCAAAATAGTTGGAAATTGAGCAGTAAGAAAAGGAAACTTTTCCTTTTTCAAAGGAATAATTCTCCTGACATTTATTAGAACTGGGTTCCTTCTGTTTCGATATTTGGAGTATACGAGTGGAATCTTGGTATTAAGCGGACGTGAGTCTGCGCTGTTATTTCGGAGTTTGGTCACTGTCTTCCTCTGTTGCTACCTCCATTCTTACTTCATATTCAAGAAAAACGACCTCGAATCCGTTTCACAACAGATACTTCACATCCAAATCCACCCAGGTTAGTCCAACAAATGAAATATTTGGAAATATTTGGAAATATTGAAGGTATTCAAAATTCAGAGAACAAACGGAGCTTCGAAGTCAACTGGAATCGTATTGACTCTACTTTGAATTTCTTCGAACTTTCGATCTTTCTGGTCAATTTCATCAAAGGAGTTGACGCTCATCATATCACCAGTTGCTACCTTTCAATTAGCCTCTGAAATTCCTGGATTTGGTCAACTTGGAGGTCTGTTGGATTCGTACATTGGATCAGTGTATGGAGTTATGATCCTCCAGTTGGCATTCGTTGTCCTCTCTGGACTCACAGTTTCAAGGCTTCAATTCAAACTGGCAACAGAGAAGTATGCCTTAATCCTTTTCATTTCAATTAACTTGTTTTGTTATTTTTCAGAATGGATTTTACACCTGATGACATTGGATGGTACAAGGAACAGACACTTTTTATCATTTTATTCAACGACTGCTTTGCATCTGCAGTTGTGTCAGCAGTCCTACTTGGTGGTGGGCTTCTTTGGGTCAGGTCAACTTATCTTGCAATTAGGTCCTACAGAACAGTTTCCTTTGGAATATATCTCACGAATGTGCTCATAGGCATAGGAAATACGATAATAGGCGTAGGCTTTGCTTCTCTGTCTTCATCTATTCAACGCTACTCGTCTCGATTAGTTTTTAAATGGAATAGACAGAATAGAAAAGATGTAAATATTCAACCCCTTCGACCTTGTGCTGTGAGTGTTGGTCAATTCTACCCAATGAAGAGCTACACAGTCTTGACCTACCTCCGGATCATCTTTGATTGGACTATCAATGCACTGTTAGGAATTGCATAAATATTTATTATAGAATTATAATAGCAATATAGTATAAGGGTGTATAAAAGTATGTTGTATTTTAATGTTGTATTTTATTCTTCAGTTGAGAATAAGAGTGCAGTAGTTTGACAAAACTGGACTTACGAATGCACAATTGTAAATCATTAGAGTGACTATTCTGATGCATTCATTCAAATTGCAATGATTAGCTAGTACTTTTGGTAGTGTCGAATCAACCCACCAATGGGGATAGGAGGATTGTCTGTTGATAACAACCTCCATTTTAGTTCCTATTTTCTATTTTCAAATGAGTAAGAAAGCAAGGCGTTGACGAAGTTTGTTTTCTTCCTTTAGTTCATATAGCCACTTTCTTCCTGCAGTGACGACTACCCCAAATACAACAATTGAAGCTCCAATCACACTACAAAGAATTTGATTAATTAGCATAATATTCCAATCAACTTTCATCAAATCTAACCTGAGATAGTCAGGAGTGACCCCAAGAAAGATAAATTGAAGCAGGAATGCAAAGATGACATCCACAGAACGAATGAGTGCCACAGTCGATGCGTTTTCCATCTTGAGGGCCAAATTAATACAGGCGAGTGAGCAGAATGCTAAAAAGAGACCAGCTACAAGGGCACATTCACGACCTGTCTTTGGTACAATTGAATTCAAATTGTCCATTGTCAGGAAGAACGGAAGGGAAACGATCAACCCCCAAGCACCCATGAATGCAGTCATTGTTAGGAAACTGGCATCTTTGATTGACCTGGTGACAACGAATTTAAGTGAAAGTGAGAACAAAGCTCCCAAGGCAAAGGCAGAGCCAATCAGAGTGTTGGAATCGAATTCGGATTTGCCAGTAAGTAGCGGTGGTTTCATCATCAAGAAGATTCCACCTAGGGTTAAAATTGCCACCAAGATTGGAAGTACGGCGCACTTTTCTTTGAGGATGAAATGAGCTAGGATTGTCACCACCACTGGGGAACTAAAATTAAAAATA